>JAVSBT010131986.1:0-14878 GCA_033118115.1 Pharyngocirrus eroticus
TGATGATTTTTGATTGTTTGGGAACTGGGCTCTTACCCCCCCCCCCCCCCCTCCCCCTCAACTCCCCTCTTCTTACAAAGAAATATCACAACAGCAAAAAAGTGAATCAACACACTTTATTTCATTGTCACTAAACATGACTAGAAAATCATTTATTCACAATAATCTCATGAATCCCTTTACCGACAATGTGCAATGTTTCCATCACATGGGTTGAATTATATTCCAAGCTCACAACGTGAGGATAAACATGATTAAAATCTTTGCATTTAAACTTGGTTTTTCCAGTAAAAGTATAGCTCAGAGGTTCCTTTCTTCGATGGTCCAGACTTCTTGCGACACACAAATTCATATCAAATCCAGGATACAGTTCTTTAAGATATTTCAAAGGGTTATTTGGCACATTAATTGTCATATCGCAAAACGGTCTCTTTCTAAGTGGAAATATGTTTTCAAGCAGAAAATATCTACGCGGTGCCATAAATGATGGAAGTAGCTGACATTCTAAATGGGTAGAGTTTGATGTGTAAAAGAAAATGTCAATTTGAGGCCAACCATAATTAAACCATTTTACTCTTTTGGCTTCATTTGGACAGAATTTCATCAACAATGGTCTTCTATAAGCTGTGTAGTAACGAGGTTCAAGAGGTTTCAGTGCTCTTAACATTTCTCTTTTTTGTGACAATGGAACGTACACGTCAATATCATCATCCCATGGAATAAAACCATGGTGTCGTAATGAACCAAGAACAGTTCCACCTGCAGCAAAGTAGGTGACATTAGCACTGTCCAATGCTTTTGAAAACACTTTGAGTAGATCAAGGTATAGGTTGATGTCACTTTGCAACATGGCCTGTTTGAAAAGAATTGGAGTTTCCTGACACTGTGGTATGGATGAACATTTCGGATTAGAGGCACTGAGTTGTCTTTGTTTTTTATTGCATAGTTTAGTGCTCACATTAGTCTCGACGGAGAATTTACAAGCTGACGTGTAATGTAAATCACTTGGACAAATGCAAGGCCCATCATCTGTATTTTTGTCTACATTGCAATCCAATGTGAGCTGGTGCAGCTTTTCTAGGACGGAAAGTAATCCATTTTTCTCATAATGGCTCAAAGGTGATTCCATCTTCTGGTTGTAGTAAGAGGGTAGGTCGATCAGAATCAGCATTACACATATCGATATCAGTGACATGTACACTTTCTGTCTAGAATTGCCCCAAGGACACATCTTTGGTTATAAATTTGAGATATTATTTGACCTTGAGAAAGCACATTATATGTGTGAAGTATGGCCGTCTTTCTCAGTGTCAAGATTGTTGTCATAGAATTCCTGCAATGAAGAAAATGATATACATATCTAAAACAATCATACATAAAAGCCCTTTTTCCAAATAATGGAAGTTCGTTTTAAAAAAAAAAGTTCAGAGATCCAAAATCATTGTGCTAATGCTTTTTAGATAATCATATTTACATATTTTTTCTTACCTCTAAAACTACGTTTCAGCCTTCACAAAAGGCCTTGATCACGTGAATGATCCTATTGTCTTATTAGTGTTACATTGACACTGTTTATTAATACAAGCACGCTGAATGCTGAATGATAATGACATTAATTAAGGTTTTCTAAAAAAAAAAAAAACTAGAAAAAAAAATAATTCGACCTACCGAGGGTAAAATTTAGTCACCAATTCCAACGTTCTAGAAATCATTTTGGTATGGCCTAATGGGTCTGATCATTATTTGGTGCTTTCATTCATACAGTAATGTTTTATTTTGCTGTAGCCTCTGACTTAAAACTGACAAATTATTTAAAGTTTAGATCTGTTGTTGATAAAAAAGCATAACTGCACTCACCTGTTGGCCAAGCATGGCATCCAAATATTACTATGGTGAGGTGGAAGATGACACTTTGACACAACATAATTTAAGGGTATAAATCATGTAAGATTTAATAAGACACCCAAGGTTGTACTAACCACTTCACATTGATCACAACATGCTGTGCACATTATGGCTCTTCCTTGTTTGAGAATTTTTATAGTTTTTTGAGTTGTATCTTTTGTTTCTCAAAGAAATGCTTGTAGACAAATTGACCTCATTTTAAGATTGAAAAGTCGAAACAGTATATTTAGAAATAGGCCTTTAAACAACCTTCCCTATTCTATAAAAGGAAGCCAAATAGAAAGAAATCTACATGCATGAAAAGTGTACAAGTAGCTATGTTTAATTATAGAGTGTATCTAGGACAGTGTAAAGGAACATTACCTTTTACATGTCTAGCTTTTATACATGTTAAATAAATTCAAATGAAAACGTTTCACAGTGTAAAAAAATTATTGAGCTGGACATTTACATGGTAGACATTGCAGCATTGAATTAAGGGGCATAAAATTCAGGACTTTTTAAAGAGAAAATTAAAATGTTACAAAGTGTGTTTTTGAAGCACTTATTTTTGTAGAAAATCATATTTTTGTACAGTTTTCAACAAATACATATATGAATATAAATGCCTAGACTACCTTGCCTCCTTAAATGTCATGTGAAAAAAGTACTGTATACAGTAGTGATACACTATAGCCACATTTTATTTTCAATTTTTTATTGATACAGATAAAAGTAAGAAACCTTCCCCCAAAAAGGATCCAAATTAAACATAACAAAGGTGTAATTACATTTTAAAAAAACTGAAATATTATCACATCACGAAACTAAATTCTTATAGCAGTAGGATGGTGTGCCTTTTTAAAATAAAAAATAAAAATAACAATACTCCTTAGGACAACAGTATTGTCAAAATTCATGATAAACTGCTTGGAATTATTCTAGAAGCTTTGTTCATAAAGAGAATCCTTAAAAATGACATTGTCAATGCCATTGTATGGTCGCTATCACACTGAAATATTTCTTTAAATGCTTGTTTTATACTTTGGCAAGTTAAGTCCTTCCATAATTTCATGGAACAAACATTCTTCCTCATACTCTTATTGGCTTTGACAGTGTAGTTGAATAGTGAATTGTTTAAACACCAATCTACTTATTTACTTTCCACACCTGTTTCTAATTCTATATCTGGATGAAATGACAACAAATCAAATTAAGTGTCATATTCTTGGCATCAATGCCATTATTTGTACGGGTACATTTTTGTCAAATTGCTTTGTAATTCGTTACGGTCTCGCTGAAAAATATGCAGTAAGATTTGGCATATTGTTTTACCTATTTCAACTGGTATTTGACAATATATAAAATTATTTTGTATCATGGATTCTTGATTAGATAAATCTGGTTGTGCGTGGCTTAGGCCAAAGATGGTTATCAAATATATTCATTTTTGTTTAGTTTCTTTTTATAGATTACCTTTTATCTAGAGATGCAAAGTTCTACATTATAAAAAGCGTTTGTAATTCCCATAAAATGCAATGTTGATTTATTCAAACATTATTTAGTTTTCTTGAATAAAAACAGATTCTCTCACAAATAATTATCATTGTTTACTTTGCATGACAACTGATCCTTAATTCCCTCTTAAAGTTCAAGGATAGTGATGGTTTTGAATTAATTATACTGCATATAAATCTATCGAATATTGATTTTGATTCCCTTTCAAAACTATGCTGATTGCCTTGAGGGAAAATAAGTGAAAGTCCTTAGGGCTATACACAGGCAGCTGTTTAGGTTTTCCTGTTTTTCTTTGGAACAACCTGTGAGTAGATGGCGCTGTTGCCCACATAGTCTTCCACCACCCTGTGCAAGGCTACATACTGTTCCTAAAAGAAGAAAAAATGAAGTTTCAGATATATTCTGATTCATGTAGCCAACACAGCATTGTGTCATAATTACAGAATATCTTTCTGTGAATTTAAATTTTATTTTATCTACTAGAGATGGCCATAAAATGTTAGATCTTTGAAAATATTATATCATCACCCATAAACACAGTTGTGAATGACTACCCTGGTAATGAAAAACTGTCTTATTTAAGGCATTTCAACTTAAAATGTTATCATACATAGTTCTAGAATTTGAAACTAACCATATTTTTCAGAAAGGATGGTCTTGTCTTTAGAAGTTGTTTGGTTGTCTGATAAATGTCCACAACTTCCTCTCTTTGTATCATATCAAACAGACAGCTTGTGATTGTGTACATACCAGATTTTATGCAACCATCGCTGAAACAATTATTTTGAATATAACATTAAGTAGTTGTTTTACTTTTGTCCAAATACATTTTGTCTACAGGTCTTTATGGGAGGCATAACAATATTGATTTAGTATCTAATATCCATGTCTATCTTTGTGAAGTGTAATAAGAAATGAATGAAGAATTTATCCTACACATAACTACAGGTTAAAATGTAACCTACACGTCACAAACATTCCCCATGATTTTATTTTCGTCTTTTATTTTTTTCACAGTTTATTTCTAAAATACTTACAAACATTGAATAACAGTCTTGCCCCCTTGTGATTGTTCTTTCTTCCAAGCCTCAACTTTTTTATATATCTCCTGTAAAGTGGTCATATTCTTTGGTAAGTTTTCATCCTCAGGCCAACAGAGGCCTTCCACAACTAGAATAGTTCTAGTCTCATCTCTGTAGTCAAGTTGGAGCTTATAAGTCATGACATTTCTTTCTGTAGATTGTTTTTTTTTGGAGATGGTAAAAGGACCCTTCTCAATCAAGCCCACATGGATTGGGCAGTAATTGGATTCTCTGAAGTTGTTGCTCTATACAATGAAATATAATATCAATGATGCAATAAAGGATAACTCAACAAACGACTTTGGATCAGCATGTGAAATAATTAATATTTGTATTGATTCCTGAGTGAAAGTTACTAGTGTCGTAGTAAGATACTATAGATGATTTATTTCAGTCCAGGGAGGGTCTGACTTTTGTCAAAATACTTTATACTTTGAAACATCAACTAAAAAAATACTTGAATAAATAACTTAAACTTTTTGGCTGCACTGTATTTGAAAAAATGTATTCAAAGCTTTCGATCTCTATACACAGTGAGTTGATTGTAGCATTAAAAAAAAACTTTTGTGCTGACAATTATAGAAGAGGAGGGTTCCCCTAATATGAAGATTATGATGATGATGCTGCTGCCGATGATGATGATCATGATAATGATGATGATTATGATGACCGATGATAATTAAGAATAAAAAGAGTGGTACCTGACTGCTTGTAAGCATGACAATAGTATTAGCATTGTGACCATAGACCATTTGCCAAAAATCTACAACTGTATCCACCAGAGGGAGCTGTGTCAATAGCAGTTCATCCTTTTTCTCTCCATATCCCTTAAAAATACAGAGAGCATCGAAATAACATTATGGAAATAACAGTAAATACAAATTAAAAAACAAAAAAAACCCACCCATCTCCACCCCACTAAACCAAAAAATGGCTATCAACAATTGCCATAAAAACACTATTATTCCACATAGTTTTGGAAAAACTATGATCTAAAATTTGACCCAGATTATTTTGTGGTTTTGAAGAAAAAATACATCCTCTATTGCTGTTTTGTTTACTTTATTATTTGGCAATCTTCATGGTAACCTATATCTGTACATGTAATTGTTTGTTTTCTTCCAGGAAAAGGACGCTGAAAATATTTTACATGTTAATTCTTATTGGTTGATAAAGGATTCTTACATTTGCATGCACAGCATTGATGTAGTCAGTTCTTCCTGGTACAGGTGTCATCAAGATTGCTCTATAACTGTTATCTAGAAATTGAAACAGAGATAAAACACACACATTTTTAAATTAGCTGATAAATATTATATCATGTCTACTGAAAAATACATGGTAAGAGTCTGGGATTCCTAAATAGGTCAAATAAAAATTTCTTTGTTTCTGATTAATGCTTGCATGAAAAAAAATCCTAAATAGGTCAAACAAAAAGTATTGGCTCTGATAATTGACGTGAAAGGGTTTCTTTGATAGGTCAGAAAAATCAAAGCCTGTCGTTTTGTAAAATATAGTTTTGTAATATATAGGTTATTTTATAAAATCGGTAGGTGGGCCAAATATTTTATTGACCAACTTATCAATCTAAAATGGTCTAATTGAAAAACTTCATTATCAGGCCTTATCAAATACAAGTAGCTGCTGTTTCTGGAAGTATTTTCAGTCTCTACCTGGATAATTTGTATCAGTCCTATTTTTGGCAAGATTCTCCTTCTTTGCGGCTTCAGTATATCTTCCCTTTTTTATCAAGGCCTGGGAGAGCCTCTTCAAGACCTAAAAAAATGGAAATGGATATGAACAATCAGGGTACTTTCTATCTATTTATCTACCAACCGCCATGTCCAATACTTGATTTTAAATTATTGTATGGGTGAACTTTTGATAAAATAGGAAGATGCCACTTAAAGTGCTTTAAGTGTACATAAAAATAGGACCATTCATATTGCACCTTATATTGTGTTTGGATCCTTGGTTCACGTTTGCCTGGTTCTGGTGCCTGCAGCTTTTTAAAGGTACCCTGGAAATCTTGTGTTGGTATCCCAGTGTCCCCAACAGTCAAGGCTTCACACAAAGACTCATAGATAAAGATGTACTGAGGCTGTCAAAAGGAAAACACAATTGACAATTATTGTTGTGTATACAGGCTATAGTGTATTTTTGTGTACGATATTGAATCATTGGACACTGAAACAAAATGCAAACTAAAGCCAAGTCCTCAAACATTGATATAGAAATATAAGGTACTAATCCTTGGTTTATTCACAATAAAATGTCAATATGAGGGTTCTAGAATTAATTATTCTAGATCATTTTACTTCTTTTCCATGATTTAATCAATAACGTTGTTTCCCAATTTTGAATTTGTACATTTTGAATTTTAAAGAAAACAAAGAAGTTAGATGTATAGTCCATGACATACCGGTGTTTGTACCATGTTAGTTCTGTCTTCTCTCATCAAATTGACACATTTGTAGACATCCACAATTCCTTCAGCTGCAGCTTGGTCTAAAAGATAGTCCAGAGCAAGGTAAGCACCTGTGCGACCAATACCAGCACTGAAAAATAAAATAGAAGAACAAACCCTCACACCTCCATTTCAGTGATGTAGTCAAAAATGAAAAAGCTACCAGAGTATGATTTCTTCTTTTCTATTTTAGCCTGTTGTTTCCTAAAACATAGGTAGTTTCTGAACTTTTAGTAGGACAATAGTCTCAAAGAAAACAGTTTATTTAATATTGAAAGCTAAGAATTTAGGTGTGGAAAGATATTTCTTGCTTTGTCAATGTTCCAGATCAGCAATATTTGCTTTACACCAATTTTCTTTTAATATCACAACTTTCTTCATATTTTTAACAGGTAAATGTGGCATATATTGAGATCCTCTAACTTGAATAATATTAAATTGTGGACATTTAGAACATACCGGCAATGTACAACAATGGGAGTCTTTATTCTCTTGGAAAAGGCCTTGACCTTCCTTAAAAATGACACCATCACCATGCCATCTGTAGGGACATCCTTATCTGGCCAATCCGTGTAATGGAACTGATGTATAGTTCTACTGTCTGAGGAAAGGTTTCCATAAACAGCCTGGTTGTCATTACTCTTTTGATTTATTGAAAAATTCATGAAATGAAATAAAATACGTTATCAAAAAATATGACAATTGACTTATGAAGAACTCCGTTTTGTTTTCTTCAAAATGTCCAGCCGAAAATATGGGTCAAAGTAAAAAGTATCAATCAAATAATCTTTATTTCATTGAACATTATCCACTGTTGCAAACATGTGCTTAATAGCTGATGTTTATTCTACATTAAAAGGTTTAAGTTACTTTCTTAATCAAACTTACTAAATCCAAAATAGTTTTCAATTTTTCTTAAAAGTATCAAATCCATTTCCCCCCCCCCCCCCAAAAAATAATATGACGCTGAAGTTGTGTGTAGAAACGTAACCTTTCATATAAAAGTGTATGTCTAATAAATTTGGAAGCACCAATAGAAACTAACATATTCTACCTGACTTATCTGAAGAGTTCTTATTACATGTCCCTGAAATACTTCTTCTTTTTGAGATGTTATCATGTAGATACCAGCCATAAGAGATTCCCCTAAATCGGGCCAATATTGAGTAACAGCACCCTGTATGATATCAGTAATGGGAATTTATCACATAAGTTAACATGAAACAACTTAATATGGAACTTATTTGAATATACTTCACTGTATTTTCAATTTAGCTTTGCACAAAGGTCCAAACATGAACAGTGGTAAAAAGTCGGGTTATTAAAAATGTCTATACAGTTCTACTTTAATAGAAATTACTAATCAAAGCAGGCTAAATAGATATTTAAAGAGTAAATCTTTACTTGGATGATGAAACATGATCTTCTCTTTTTTACTCTTTCATATGATTTTATATTTGAATCCAATACAAGTATGATCAACAAATTACCATTACAAGTAAAGTAAAATAGACTATAATAATTCAAACTTACTCTGCCACGTTCTAGGAGTGTTGTCAAGGTAACAATAATGGTGACTTCCTGTTCCCAAACCATTCTCCAGAAATCAGGCATTGTGTTTGAAGGGTTCTGAGTGGCTATGAATTTCGTATTTTTCTTATAACCCTAGATAAAAAATGGAAATCATAAAAAGAGGTTAAATAAGGGGTAATGTTTAGGAACTAGGTTATAAGGTCATGATTGATTACATAATCAAAGCCCTACTCACATTGATATAAGATGCATTTATGTAGTCAGAAGATTCATCTTCATCTTTATGTGAGAGTTTTACTCTTGAATGGTCATCTGGAAAAAAGAAAAGAAAATCAAAGATAAAAATAGTTAAATTCTACTATTGACTGTGACCTATTTCTTTTAAACTCAGATGTGAGTTAACTTCCTGGTATAGGCATTTTAGTGACTCCTGCCAGGATAATGAAGCCTTTGTATTTCACTCAGGTTGCCAACTTAATCAGCAAATAAATACAAAATATCAAAACTACCAACATTAAAAAAAGAAAATCTTACAGGCATAAACGTTCTTGAACAAGTTCTTTGCTTTTAAAGTCATTTTCTTAGTAGCAATAGTCCATTCAGCCGTCTTACCAGTAGGAATGCTCTGTTTTTGGATAAATATCACAAATAAACTGTATTATTCCCAATTCCTTTCTATTTATTTGATATGACATTTTATTTTTGAAACCCCAAAACTCTAAGGCCATTCCAAATTGATAAATCCGTCTAAGGTTGTCTGCAGGCCACATTTTTGCAATTACTAAATTTTCTTAATTCAAAATGTTACTTTTATGTCAAATGCAGGCAACAAAATCAACCAAAAGGCTGTATAGTAGCCTTATCTACATACATTTTTTGCTAGTAATAGTGAACCATGTAGAGATTGTTTGTAGAATAAAAGTTATTCATCATTACAAAAAAAACATGCTTTTGGCTAAAATTAAAACTTTTGTAGTATAGCACTTATATACATTGGCCTTTATCTATATATGTTTTGACTTTTCTGCAACATGTGAATGTATTTACACATAGCAATCTCTTCTAATCAAGGGGGAGAGATTGTTGTTGAATGCCTACCTTGAATTCATCTTGAAATCCATTTTTTTCTGCATGTTTATTTTTAATGTAAAGCTCTAAATCTTCAATTTTGATTGGTCTGGTAAGACTGTAGTTGTCATACGTTACATCATCATTTTCCATCTCAAATTTTGGATTCTTGGGTGGGGTTTTAGCAGGAAGAGCAGGTCGAGACATTTGTGGGGTAAAAGCTGATTCTGTTAGAGGCTGCTTAGTACGAGCTGGCATAGCATGTTTGATGTAAAAATGAATGAATACTTATTTCTTAAATACTAATTTTCTATTGGAATGAATATATATTTTGTAAAACTCATTTGGACCAATTTCAAGGACATACAATGTTTCTGTTTATTTGGCCAATTATCAACAGGCTCTGCCTTTTAAACCTAACATGCCCATATTTAATATGGTTGAATGTGAACACTAGCTATTTCTGAAAAAACAAAATCTCAGAAATGAACGTAACAAAATAAGAATAACTACTTGAACTTTTGACTTTATAAATATTTTGCTTACAAAGAAACCCCTTCAACTGTTAATCTGTAGTTTTCACAAGTCAATTATAACAAGATATACCAAGGTTTACTAGACTATGGATGCATTTACTAGTTGACACTCAATCTTGTTTTAATATCAGCAATTATAAAGAAAAAGTTGCTGCATGAAGTGGTAGATCAGAAATGGGAATTTGTTTCTTAATGAACTGAATATTCAGTACAGGGATGAATGTATGTTCAATAAGTTTAATAATAGTTTAGTTTAAGGAAGTCATATTGAAGTAAAAAAAGGTCCTGATATTGATATCCATTGTGCGTATGAAATAAGGAAGCTTGTAACATTTTATTACCCATTTTCACTGCATTCTTTTCTTACCTGTATTCGTTTTTGACACATTTGCATACAAAAGATTCCCATCAGTTGTTGGACTGATATCAGTTTGCTTTTTCTTCCTCTTTACTATTCTGTATTGAAACAATATGCAATGATTATGAAGATATTTTTACCTTTTAAATCTTTTCTGTTTGGCGTTACATACTTTTTTTAACAAATGGAAGGTTCTAAGTATACTCGGGGTATGTAAATTGTTTTAGTAAAAATTGCATTAATAATAGCTTTAGATAATCAATAAATAGGTTTATGGGTTGAAGAAAAGAAGGGAAAAACCACGATTAATAGGGAGCTTCGGAGTAGGAGAAGGAAGTTATGCTAAGCCAAAGCAAGCTCCTTTTCAAGTAGGGAAAGGGAACTAGTCTTTGACTGATACACATTAATAAGAGAGGTAGAGGAAGTGAGGGTAGTAGTGGGGGCTAGGGCTTCTATTGACTTAAAGTGACTTTTAGGTGTTACTCACGATATGTAAGCTTGAAACCTTTTTTTTTATACAATGATGCCATCAATTACAACTTGGAAAAAAAGACCTTAATTGAATGTACTCACATTATAACATCTGTTATTAACCTAATTGAATGTAACTATAAATTGTACTTACATTATAACACACATCAAAATGGCCACAAAGAGGACTACCCCAACAATGATTGGTATAAGTTTGGTGATTGGGAGAAGGTTGTCACTGTTGGTATCTACCTTGCCTGGTTCACCTACTGAAGTTGTTTCTGGATAGTTTTCAGATGTTGACAACATGTCACCAGATTTTGTAGTTTTAATATTTCTATTATCTTGAGATGTTGTACTGAGTGGAGTTTTCATAGATGTGGTCTGCGTGGTCTGATTTTTTGTTGCATAGGTTGTTGGTGTGGAATCTTTTTGGAAATAAGAATGAAAAAGGAATCAACAATGTTCAAAACAAAAGTCTTTTTCTGTTAAAAAGATGCATATTAAGCACATATGATACTTCTTAGGATTTTCTTTTAAAAAGCAAAAAATAGCTTACTTTGACCACATGTAGGTCCTATCCATCCGTCTTTACAACCATAAGAACAATTTCCATCGATGTGGTTACAACTTCGTCCTATACAATGAAGATTGCAGGAACTTGCACAGTTCTGTCCATATCTTCCATAATTACATTCTGCACAAATATGACAACAACAATAGTTTAGATTTTGTACATTGAAGTTAACATAATATGAGACACAAAAACTATATTGATTCATAAATATCGCAATATTCTGATTTATCATGATAATTTTAATGGTGAAAAGGTGTTTCTTTGAATGTTACTCAAATAACAGTAGATATAACAGAAGGAAAATCTGTAGCCTTTAGTTAATTCATTCTGTTTTAAGGCCGTGTTATCAAATTGGGCATTGAAAGTTGCAAATAATGGGGCACAACTATATTTTCAATTTATAAGGATAAACGAGGTTTAATGACTGACTGGTTGGAGTGTCAGCTTATATTGTCATGCTGGAATGCGATGCAGAAGGCCCCTTGTTCAAAACCAGGCAGTTTCAAGCGATTTATTTTTTCACTGGCTTTCAAAGAAAAAACGTTTTTGGTGCTCAGGAGCCCATATTAGTGTTTACCAACTCACTGTGCTAATGTAATCTTTCATAGTTATAATTGCCATGAAAGCCATATGCCAAAAGACTAAATAAACTATGCATGCCTGCACTCTCTGTGGGAATTCAATATCAATATCATCATAAGTATTGCAGGATCTGGTACATTGAACTCCCTTTACATTATGTTACTTGAAAGTGACATCTTAGTTGCAAATCTTTAAAGCCCTTTAGAAGTATATAGTCTAAACACAGTTGAAATTTTAAAGCCTTTTTCTTGATTGACAAATCTTTTTATCTAAGGATAGGTTTTTGGTGTGAACACTTTTTAGAAATAAGAAAACAAAATGAATCATGAATTTTCAAAACAAAAGTCTATTTCTGTCAAACCGATGCATATTTTAAAAACACATACCATACTTCTCAGCATTTTCTTCAATAGAGCAAAAAATAGCTTACTTTGATTACATCTAAATCCTCTCCATCCTACTTCACAACCATTATCCGAGCAGTATCCATCGATATAGTTACAGGGTTCTTCTTTGCAATGACCACAAGAATTAAGGCAATTCTCTCCATATTGTCCTTCATCACATTCTGCACAAAAAGGATACTAACAATAGTTTAGAGTTTATGATTTCTATTTCATTTCAAAGTTACTTATCACAATATTATTTTGTTCACAATTGAACTGATTTTGTAAATTGAAGTTCAAACATATTATGCAACACAATATTGATTCATGAATATTTCGCAATATTCTCATTCAACACAATTTTTTTTATTGACAATTTAATGAGCTAATTAAGATACCAAAGAAAAAGTGTTCTTTGAATTTGAGACACAGTAAGAAACAGTAGACGCCTAGAGCTGATAGGACTGAATTTTAGGAATGCACATTCAAAGCCACCATGTCAAAATGTTATAAGTATGCTTGTATTGCTAAATATTTCAAGTCATCTACAAATATATTTGTTCAATAAGTCATTTGTTTGTCAGTTAATTGCAAGATTTTCTAAATCAGAAAAACACAGCAGATTTTGTTTCATGAAAGTAACCTGAGGCAAAATTTGTAGCTTTTATTCTGTATTAAAGTGGTGTTATCGAAGTGGACATTGACATTAGTATATAATTGGGCAAAACTATATTGTCAATTTATATGGATAAGAGATATCTATTGGTAGATTAAGCATTAATAGTCATGCTATTATTCTATGCAGAAGGTCCCTAGTTCAAAACCAGGCAGTTTCAAGTAAATTGGATGTTTTCACTGGCTTTCAAGGAAAAATGGTTTGGGTGCTAACTGCTATTATTATCAGTGTTAGCCCACTGTGCTAATGTTATCCTTCATGGTTATGATTGTCAGGAAAATCATATGCAAAAATACAGTAAATACATACTACTTACAATATACTTTGCACCAACTACCTTTCTTGATATTATCTTCAAAAAGCATTCAATCAATTTCAAATTTTAAACATATCTTAATTTCTATATTTAAGGTTATGGTTATTTAGAAGTAGGTTAGTTAAAAAAGAAGGTCAAATTTCATTTTCAGAGCTTTTAATCTCGTTCTGCACCCTGGAGCGGCCATATTTCTTTGAAAAACAATCAGTATTTTAGTGACTGTAAGCAATTGTTTTAGACAGTTCTGGTTCGCAAACATATCAAAGCTATTGACCATGTTATCATTAAACCATTTCAGTGATACATTTTGGGATGAAGCCATATGAAAGACTGAATAAGGTACCGGTATACTTCAGGGAGTACAAAAAGTCATTGTGGTAATGTCCCAAGGCTGATTACTGATATTAAGGTCCGGAGTTAAAGGGCAATAGCATTAAAAAAGGCATTAGACCCTCCAGGAAATTTCTAGGTGGTTTCAAGATGAAGATTTTGGTCTGAAATTGTGATTAGCAGTATACTTGATTCAGTCTTTATGTTTGAAGACCATTCTTAACAGTTTAAATGATATGGCCAAATATGTAAAAACACCTGGATTTGTCAACAAAGCTCCCATTGGGTTAACATGTATTCCACTGATGTTTCAAATAAACATTTTTTCAAATGGTGCCATACCATTTAAACCCATACAGTTATTATTCTAACCTCTTGGACTTAATCCTTATCCCCATTTTCATCCATTTTTTTAACGATGATATAAATATCATGTTGTGAATCAAAATTTGACAATTTTTGATAAAGTTATCAACACATGAAAAAGTGATGCACAGAAATTGTGAGTCGTACACTATGTATGCCTGCAATCTTTCAGGAATACAAGATCAATATCATCACAAGTATTAGAGGACCTTGTGTATTCAGCCCCTTTTACACTGTCTCGCTTGAAAGTGACATCTTAGTTGCAAATCTTTAAAGCAGTTCAGAAGTCTATAGTCTAAACACAGTTTCAATATTAAACCTTTTTCTCTTGAAGTTTATTGATATATCTTTTGATTCAAAAGGGTACATTTTCGACCTATTAGCATTGCCATGCACGTATTTGCAAGCTTTAAAGTGCGAGTCCAGGAGTATTGGTATCATTCAAAAGTAATCTTTAGGGCAATTCATCGGTGCAAATGTTTATTCCTCGCACTGCAACTCGCATAACTCTTTTTATTTTATAAGGTGTTATATAGTCATTATAACAGACCCCTTAAATCGCTAAAAAAACCAAAACAAATACGTGATTTGACGCATTCCCTACTCAATTACATCATAAGTTGTACGCCTGGATCGCTAACAGATAAAAAATGCAAGATTAAAACAATACCAAATTATTTGACATATAGACAACTAGCGTATATCTAGATGCGTTGACATAGACAACT
>JAVSBT010132097.1:4512-14877 GCA_033118115.1 Pharyngocirrus eroticus
CCCTAACATTAAATTGAAGTAATGACTTGAAAACCTCAAAATTAAATGGACATGTATCACTGCTCACCATTATACATGTCAAATTAGCAAGACAAGGTCATACATATCTACACAAACTTCCAAAGCACTTTTTTTAAACATACTGTCAGATAATTATAAAGATTTCATAATACTAAATCATAACGAGTTACAGATATATGTAGAGAACCATATCGCAAGCCAGAAAATACCCTAATTCAAATTCATGAGACTTATTCTTTGTTTTAGGCCAATGAAGCTCGTTAGGAAAACTACAAATGTCTTTCAGCTACTAAAAAGGAGAGAGATGTAAGAAAAAAATAGCAAAACAGGATTAAGCTTTTGTAATTTTGTTGAAGATATATCATATTATCTCTTTTGAAAAATAAAATCCAAATAACCCTGCATGATATACATGTAGCTATACCAGGATGGAGATGAGAAAAACAGATTGCCATGGAAACAAAGACTTCACAGAAGGCATCAGGTGGTTTTAAGTTAAATATGATTATAATTACATCCTCTCTTAATCTACACTTTGGTTTGAAGATCTGAAAAAACGGAATCCTAGAAAAGCCCTAGCCTTAATTAATGTCTTTTCTAAATTGAAAATGCTTAGAAAGTTGACCTTCAAAAATGACTGGTTTGTGACCTTCAAATTGTTGACTAATTGAAATGCTGCAATTTGTCTATGTCTGCTTCTTTACACAGGAAGAGAAACAAGGGTTCGAAAACTCAGAGATAAATAAATCAATTCCCTAACATTACAGCTTTCAGAAGATTTGTTCTTTTCACTTGCATTTTTTTCAAAACAAATATTTCAAACATCTACATTTAGTATTTGTTTAGATATCAGTGTAGCCAAGGTATGATTGAGCAATTCTGAAATATACAAACTGCTTTCACATTATTTTTCTCAAAGAATTCATCTTTGGTAACAGATTAATTAGTCTATTTCAATGATGGGTGCAATGTTACATATTTCCTACAAAAACAGAAATCAAGCTAAATGTTCAAACAAATGTTTAGTGGAATTAGATAGTATATGATTACCAAAAATCTGTCATATCAATAGGAATGATAAATGAAGGAAAGAGTTTAGAAATACTTGAATTCCTAGAAAATGTTGCCTTCATCACTAATTTTTTTTAAGCATACAGCTACATGCTATCCCTAGAAAAACTTGGGACTCCAACCATTTCCCATACTTAGCATCCAATGGTTCTTAGCATCTATAGCCATTCGTTCCTTTCATGACTTTAGTAGGAGAGAGACTAGAAAGATTGAGTTCTTGGCAATTTCTATCCAAGCTCTGGACCATGCTTTACAGATAGTTTGTCCCTTCATTCACAGTAGGCTGATTAGTTTTGTATCATTTATCAAGTTAGGCTGGTACCCAACTACAAGATAACAAATTCAATTGTGATGCTCATGTTTGGAAGGGGCTTTTTTCTCTTCAGATTTGACTAATAGATGGATCTGTACATCCTATTTTACAACTTCAGGCTATGATATAATGGTATTTGCCTTAAATGCTCTGTTCTTATTTTCTTCAGAGATTTTTGTATTTGGTTCCAGAGTGCTGATCCCTTGGGAACAATCCAATAATGTTTTATGGAAATATCATGGCTACAAGAAGGGAACAGAAGAAAAATTAAGCTTTTAATGACTGTTTTCTCTTATTGGTACATGGTAAATCTGGAGTTTTGGGGGTATACTTATCCTGTATCTAGGTCACCCTTTTCCCTTTTAAGGTAAAAGTAAAAGGACAAATACCCTAGTCACCTCACAATACAGGGATTTTGAATAAAAAGATTTCTATGAAAGAGGCAAATTTATCTCAACAGAAAAAAAATATGCGACCACGTACATTTTTTTCTGTCTAAATGTCTTTGAAAGCTATAGGTATCCATTATGAAAATGCCAACACATTCAAGAATGGATCTACGTACAAGAAAATGGTCTATTTAACTAGTATGTAGATATTTCCATCTTTTTTTACCCAATTAGGTTTTTTGAAAAGATTTTTCTAGTTGCTATGGATAACAATTCAAGTAATGGGTCCCTTAATGATTTTATCATAAGAATCAGAATCAGGGACTTTTTTTACACTGTTCAATGCTACCCTGCAAACAATTTATTATGGTGAAACTTTTCATTGTGACCATCCTTTGAAAAGAGGAACATGTAATTAATGGGGATAATACTTTAGGTATGCATTTGGTTAGGGTATTTCTACTATACGTCAGGATTCAACCTTCAGATATTCATTGGAAGGCAACATTTGGATACATTTCTAGGCTATGGTTACCTAGTTCCTCTTTTATAAATGTGATTATAGTTGTATTACCTATCGCATAAGCAGGGTTTCACTGTGCTTTCAAAATAAATCAAGAAGAGACATTAGTGAATAGTAAGTAATTGGCTTCGTTATTTATCCATTTGGTCAGCAACATTCTGATACAGACTGTATATGCTAATCTTAGGGCAAGGCTCCAATTCCAATCTTTGTGAGCATTCAGACTGATGACGGAGAAGGCATAAATGAAACTGACACGGACTCGGTACCAAGTTGAAAACTAACCTATAACGTTGAATAAAAATCTAGCTGGGTACATGTAAATTGGAAGCTCCTGTCAGCCACATTTGATCCTGTTAATAGCTGGGTGAACATTGCATGTGAGGTGAAGATCAATAAGGACACATTAGTAGATTAAATGAAGTGATGTGTGGCAGATAGCAGGAAGCCACTACGTTAACAGGTTGGGCAAGATTTTCTTGTTAAGATTTTATTTTAAAAAATTGAAAGGAGATAGGTGAAGTAGACACATAATGTTTTTTAGGGTATATAAGGACATCTCATATAAGTGGATAGATGGTTTTAGGTAAAGTAATACATCATCAACCCATGCAAAAATGTAGGCTAAGAAGGTCAAAGATTTCTCCATCATCAAACCTGACTTTGAAATAAATGAGAATATACCCCATCATAAAAGCTTTGCCTCCACCTTGCCTTTCAATATAACTCTATTTGGAAAGGTGTATAAGCAGCTCCATCCCTCTGGGGTGTGCTTTGAATGAACTTTGATACATTTTGACATGTTGAAGGCACTGTTGAATAGGATATACTTGTGAAAATGAAGACCCTAGAGAAATAAACACCTAATCTGATATTGAAAGTACTTGCCATTAATTTCATCACTAGGCTAACCATTACACAAATCACATGGGGATATTTTTAATCCATCCATGGTTATTGAATTTCAATTTTTATCATACAAAAATTCATCAAAAAATGTGTCTGGCTGAAACAATAACAACTGTCTGCAAAAACCATTCAAGGTCATGCATGCAGGACCAAACCATAATTTATGCATAAAATGTCCACCCTTGAAAATGAATGATTAAAAGATATTTAGAAATGTCCCTTTTTCAAAAAATAAAAATGTAACAAACAATATCACTTGAAGCACTGGAATTTTAGATATAAACCATTTAATCTTGCAGCAAAAAAAAGACAATTCAAGGACTTGGGACCTACAAAAAAGCACCATCTATCTCATCTAAAAAGTGTAGAGATAATAGATATAATTCTATCATGCATTAGTACAACTATCTCCCTTTCTCTCTTCATCATAGGTATTATTCTCTTGTGTATTGATTCTAAGTGGAGAATAGCATATATCCTACAAATCTCGACCATCCGAGCCAAGCTAAGCCTTCAATCTAGCATACCTAAGCCCATTTTATAAATTGCTCCTCATATCTCCACTGGCACAAATTCCATTGGCGACTATTCAAACCATTTACATTGTCAATTTCAAGTTATTTTCAATGGAGATTTAGTAGGAATGAAGGTTGGCATTTTTTTCTCCTCTCTCTTACACTGATGGTAGTTTACTGTATTGACTATACATTAATTTGCTCATGGATTATCTCCTAATGCTTACTGTTCCCAACACACTGCCGGATTTGCTCATCTTTCACTAGTGACTATCCCCATTTCTTTGTTAATCCCTTTTACCTTTGATATATTCCAACACGATGCTGATACAAGAGGTAGACTAGTATTTACTGCAAAACTGAACGCTGGACAGGTGAACTGACAATCAGATGTGGATCCTATCAAGGAATCGTAAGGACAACAAGGACATTTTGAATAAAGCAACTATCATTTGGACTGTGATGATACATGCAACATTGAGTCTTATATTCAACAGAAAGAACAGTTTATTATATGGCTGCTACAGTGTTCTTTATGTTTATGCTAATATAGATTTAAGATAAGAAACATCCAAATTTCTTCGATAATTCTTCCCTTGTCATAACTCCAGGGGGAACTATTTAATTCAGAGTTTGAGGGTACAAGACCTACATTATTTTAATAGTAGATGTTATTTCCTTTCTTTTTATGTTGTGTAGAATATGATTTGGAAAAAATACAGCTTTTTAATGAGGAAAAACATAGAAGCACAATTAGTAAATTGACAGCTTTTCCTACGGTGTAATGTTTTTTAAAGTCAAAGAAGCATTGTTTCACAGAACCAGACTGAATCATATGAAAGTCCAATAAAGTTCCCAACTGTTGCTATATGTTAACATGGTGGATCAGTTACAAAGCATGTATCTAGAGATCAGAGGGTTACAGGTCTCATTCCCTCACCTTACTGTCCAAAAGACAGGGAGATGAGCTCTCAATTGCTTGTGTTGGGAAACCTGGGATAAAAATCAGGCCTGATGGGGCTATATACTATATAGCCACAAGCAAAACTTAAAAAAAATTGTGAAATGGTCAAACCTGATTTGGATGCAAAACCTAAGCCAATATATGACAAACAGACAGGTCTCTTATTTGCCTGACCCTACCCTCTTAAAAAAGAATAATAGCATGTCAGTAAACCAATGCATAGCAGTTGGAAATGACTTACATGCACTGTCCAGACGTCAAAATATCACGAGATATGAATTCTAGGAAGAACACTATAAAAGTATATAGGAACTTTGGCTACGGAATGGTCTAATATTACAAGAGGTCATACCAGTGCTAGAGATAAAAAAAACAATGGTTAAGATGCCATTTACAGCAGCTGAGATCTCTGTAATGCACATTTAGCTGCTATTTGGCAATAAATGAACATCAAATAAAACAGGACTTTATTTTCTTTGACAGTCATGTATACATGACCTTCCCTGGTGGTCTGACCATAAAAGGTACAAACTGCCATGAAAAAGGCTATGACTTCAAACAACTGTGGTAGGCCATTTCAAGCAAAAAACTGTATCAGGCCATTTCAGGGAAGATATTGTGGTAGGCTACTTCAGGGAAGAAACTGTGGCAGGCCATTTCAAGCATGGAAATGTGGCAGGTCATTCCATGCAAGAATCTGTGGCAGGCCATTTTTATGATTATGATAAGCATAAAACTGTTGTCAAAATAATTCTACTACATATATTCCAAAAGTGTGGCATGACATTATTCGCCAAAAACTTAATGGACTCTAAAATGTTTCTTTGTTATTCAAAATTAAACATTTACTTAGTTATTTATCACTGTTGAGACACATTGGACACTTCTTAATTTGATGACTTTCCATTATCTTTATACTCGCTGATTACCAAAAGTAAAATTTCAAACCAAATTCTGCTGCTGAATCCTAAGTTTCTACTTTGCTTTCCCTTAACGTCCTTCATGTGGTTTGCTTATTGTTTTAAGATAATTGAAAGAGAATAACAAAAATGGCTCAAATGTGTATTTTCTCACTTTTTTGTGAGATGCCACATCTGGAAGACGTATTAACCTTTGAGATGAATGCAAGAAGTGACTGGCTTAAAAGTATCTAAATACTTCAACGCTTAACAAGCAAAGGCATAAATCTTCTACCAAATTAAACTAACCTGTCAGGCAGAGTCCATACAGCACACTCTGTACACAGGGGCAGTACTTGTAATGGCAGAAGCAATTAAAGTGAGACTTGTTCTGGATGAGATATCAACTTGAATATTTCCAATATCAAATACTTTATGTTTACTACTTGATGTAATTCTTACAAGTAAGACACGTGAAAGAGGGGGTCCTGGATTTTATAGTATTTTTTATTCTATGGTTTAATCTTTGGGACCTTCTTACTTATCATAGCCTGTACATTTAGTATTGTTGTTGTCTCAGGGACATTTTAGCATTTTATAGAAGAAAATAGCGAAAAAAATTACCCCAATAGTTTCTAATGGCAAGGGCTACATCTATCCTGTCTCATATCCCTTTAGAGTATAGGACATATCATAACTAAGCATCCCATGCAAAAATCATTCTAAACATTCGGAAAGCAAATTTTCTTTTAAGAAGGCTGAATCTCTGGACCTATAATTTCCATAAATGAAACACAAAATAAGGCCCATGTGACTCAACATTATCAATCTGTATTTACATCTTGCTAGCAAGCATGACATCATTCCAAATCTCTCATCAGCTTCTTGGTAAAAATTAATGACACAACTACACTGCAATGAATGGCCACAAATCTAGAAAAAAACACAAGCTCATGGTTTCTTGCCATGAAGATAATTCCGTATGGGGAATGGGGGAATAATTATACTGAAATTGGTTTCCCAAGCTGATGATAATTTTTACTGGTCAACCATTTGCTATCACTGCGATCTAATCTGATTGCTCCTCCAGGAGTTAACTACAGTTGAATGAATGATGAGCAAACATGGTGAACATCAGGATGGTAAAGAATAGAAGCAATAACGCAAGGTACCAAAAAACAAATATTTTGCATTCTCATATCTATATTAATTCAAAACAGTTTTGTTAACTGCATGCATCTCTTCACCTTTTGACCTTTTACTATTTCAATCCTTTTTATTAATATATCATTCTAACCTAATTATGCCTATATAGTTCTATTCCAATGGCCATATGATCATTAATGGAAGTAAAAATCCTATTTCTATGCTCATTTCTTTCACATGCTGTTTCATTTCTGATCATTAGCAAATGCAAGTAGGGTTCTTTTCTTGCTACCCTTTTGAAAAAAAACAATAGAATAGAAAAAAAAACCTTTAATACAAATTATGTAAAATGCTAGAGATTTATTTCCCAGGAAAATCCATGATTATCATATACTTTTATAATCATACTTTCCCCTTTTTGTCCATCTCCTAGAATATGTTTCATTTCTATATTCATGGCACCATACAAACAAACAAGATTTTTAATCCAAAGGACAATTCAAGCACATAAAAACTACACCCAGAAAATGATGAATCGTTTCCAAATTGGAATCTGAATGATAAACAAGCATAAGAAAGAGTTCAAAATTGTAAGATGTTCATTCCCAGTCTAAAGGGTCTATAAAAAATGGCCCACTTGGGTATTACTCAGACATTAATTTGTGAACATGTCCTTTACAAAATGGCCTTTTCATCTCAAACAGTAAATAAGAACAAATAGATGAGGATAGTCTTCTAGAAGACACTTTCATGCAGCGTTAGACAGTAGAGAGAAAGGTTGAAACTTTGGATTTGTTTAAAGCTAGAGTATAATCAAACATTTTGACTTACAGACATCAGGATAGAATTCTAGTGTCAATGCAGTGGACTTATATTCCTAGATCCTGTCCATCATCATGTTTTGGATTACTCGATCTACAAAGTTGCCATATTTCCAATGGGATGATCAATGTAACTAAATACTCAGATGATTAGAATTAGCGAATATTAATTATACATCCTATACGATATCAATTGATGATAATAATGAATGGATAACTGCATAATGAAACAATAGTCTCTCTCAAATGTGTACTTTTTCATAATGTTGTTTTGGAAAAAACATTTTACATATTAATGAAGATAAGGGGGGGTGGGTTATGAAGTTGATTGTTTCAGACATGCTCATATTGTGCTTTTTTTATGGTTCCAAAGGCTCCAAAATGCCAGACAATGACTGTAAAAAAAACCTTTGCTTTGGAAGCAATTATCAGAATTAGCCTATCATTTTTTGATTGACATTAATTACAAGTATCATAAACATTATCTTGATGGTTTCATTAACAAAAGATTGTTTATTTTGTTTGCATTACTGTCCAGACTTTGTCCTAAATCTTCATAATTTAATACCATAATTCATATTAATCTAATCAACAAAAAACATCTGATTAGACAAATCTGCCAAACAGTGAAAGCATTGTTATCTTGAAGCATAGTTCTATTTATGGCATTTTGGCAATAAAACAATCCAGGGATAGAAGGCTTACTTTATTTGATCAATTTGTATTTAAGATTAGTATCATTTATCTCAAAAATTATTCAAGTGCAAGGGAATGGTTGTCACTAATATAGTCCCGTACTCACACACACACCAAAAAAATCATAGAAGAAATGTTCTGGGTGTCTGTTGAATATATAGATCCAATCTGTTTACCACTCCATTCTTTAAAAACAGCCTCATCACTTTTATATCAATGTAATGAAATGTACAGATAAACAATTTATAAGAACTGTACAATTATATTACACATTTTCTGACAGTAGCAATGGGGAAAAAAAGCCAACATAATCCTTACACTTAGGCGGGAGTATCTTTGATTCATTATAGAAGACGCCGTTGTAATAATATCTGACCATATAACTATTGATATTCTTGCCATTTCAATGCATGACTGACCACCAAAATGAACATTTTCTTCTCTGCTGGGTAAGCACTGGGCGGAAACAGTCACATTCAGATAAAGCAATGGATTTATTGACAAATTACACCAAGTTTGCAACTAAGTTCCTTTTTTTTCTGTGCTGTTTTTTTATCAAAAAAGATTAGACCTGGTAAAGAAATTTGCTTCTGCCTGCTTTTCCAGTCAATCTACTTTTTAAGGAAACCAATTTTGTGCATCAGCCTTGATGGGACACAAGATGAATGGAACCATTTTTCGCCCAAATTGAGACCATTTTTCGCTCAAATTAAGGCAAGTTGTAAGATGTTCTCTTTTTTCAAAGAAGTTTGCAGTGGTAGCTCGGAAAACTAATTTAAAACTTTCCTTAAACCAATAAAATTGGTTATCCAAAACCTATTAAAGTGACTTCTTGGCCCTTTTCTGGTCTTTAATGGGGAATCTTTTATTTCGGTGAAGAATTCTTCTACATGGCAAAATGGGACAGACATTACTTGTATTGCAGGTCAAAGTTACAATTCAATTAAGGTTGATATTAAGATATGATAGTATTGATTCATTTTTTTAAATTCCACCTGCTTCTTTTCTTTGGTGGAAAATATAATGTTGGAAGGAATATATGTATACCATATCACTCAAAGTTAACTGCACACTGAGTCAATGAAGCAGCTCTCTTTATGTAGATAGGCTACTGGTATTTAGTAGAATATCTACCAATGATTTAACTAATAAACTGTAAATGCATATTATGGGAAACAATACCAATAGAAAACTGCAATGAAAATATTCATATATATATAGCTTTACTGGAATATCTTGGGTGTAACATTATATTCTTGCATTTGTCCATTATAATTTGTAATTACAAAATAAACCTACCAATCAAAGGTTAGTCTAATTTAGTAGTGACAAAGGGTATAGTCTCTGTATGCAGCAGTCCCTACAACAATACATTCAAATCAAGAAGAATGTGTCACATCTCGTAGGCTTTGAGACTGATACTAGAGACCTCTGGGGGTCAAAGAAAAGAACAAAAATGTTCAAGAAACTTCCCAGAAGTGTACCTTGACATTCTTTTTGTGAAAAAAAGAAGAACCAAAAATGTTTAAACTTCATAGTTAATTAACCTTTAAATCTAATACGTCTGCAGGGAGCAAAAAACATTACAGAATAAAACGATTCATCTCACTTCAAACAAAGCCCAGATTATCTAAGGCTTGCATGCAGATAGATCAAAATGAAGAACGAGACAAAACAAAGTTTCTTTTCTATCTCAAAAAAGACATGTATACACCTTTGTGGCTTTTCTCATACATTTCTCAGTTTTCTATGTGAAAGATTGGATGAATTGCACAAAAAATATAAATCATCATGGCTGTTTCCTCAGAAGATAAGTTTAATTTTTTTCCTCCTGAATTCTTTGCTTGTTTTTAGTGTTATATCTTATTGATTAAAACTAGGAGAGCCCATCTTTGACAAAACCCAGATCAACTGTAATTACTTTAGCTGAACTCAATATGAAAATGTACAGATAGGGGAAATTTCAGAGGGAATTTAATTTTAGCATTAGACCTCCACAAGCAGTAAAACATGTGATTTTACAACAGAAAGTAGGATTGTTATAATATGCCAGCATATATGATACTTAAATTCCTAAAAACCAAGTGAGTCATAACTA
>JAVSBT010132208.1:0-25135 GCA_033118115.1 Pharyngocirrus eroticus
AGTGCTGGACATATCGATACTGTAGTTATAACGATGGATCTAAAAAAATAAACTGCGTGAATGAATCACGTGCATGACCTCTATCTTCGGAATAAAAACCAATCGTAGAGTAGACTGAGCAGAACCTGAATATTAATTAGGGAGATAAATCAGGTGCGACATCTGATGGTGCCACCGTCCCATTTCAAACACTTGTGTTCAATTGAATAGATTCATGTATACATGTATTCATATTGAAAGATACTTGTAAAACAAAAGAATGTGTTTTAAGAAGAAGAACTTCCAATATATCTAACATCATTATTTTACAAGCACAAAGCGTAACCACTAGACCATTTTGGGCAAGATGATTTTTTATAAACTTTAAGCTTATTTATACAAGTAGGATTTTTAATTCTTGTGACATCCCCCCTCCCCCCTCCGTTTTGATAGCGTCAAATGACGACATAAACGAATTCTGTTTGTTTATGTCATCATTTGAAGCTATAATATTGGGAGAGGTTCCACTAGGTTACACAAAAAATTGCTCTAAAAAGTATTAAAACTGTTTTATTATTTTTTTCCATCAACAGTATAGCTTCAAAATTAAGCTTCCAAGTTGGAAAAAGAGGTTTATTCAGTGTTTTAAATATATTGGTAGTTCTTCTTTAAGCAAGCAACAACAAATTTCTCTATGATTTAAAAAATGATTTAAACCTTTATTTTTTTATTTGCAATATTTTTCTTTGTAGACACATGAAATAGATATGAGATCAAAACTAGGTATGCAATTGAAGAGAGAAATGTTACGAACTCTTCTTAAAAAATCCATGTATCCTGACAACCCAGAGAAAAGAGATAAGATTTTTGATAGATACAAACAGTTCATTGTTCCAGTAAGTAGTAGTACTTATTTCAATACTTTGATTCCTCAATAAGTATTCTAAGGATCTCCTTTTATACTGTTCAGCTTTATCAATCATGCCTTCAAAATTATTTGGATGATTTGAATTGTGCAAAAATAAATATAAAGAAGGGGGCTATACTGTTTATTTTAGAAATCATAAGTGGCCAAGTGTTCTCAAATGGCTTAGGCTTCTTTCAAGCTGTTGAGATGATGGTTTCTTCGAGATTCTAGCTGCCTTTATTTTACCAGGCTCCCTAGTTAGTGATGATTGGCTTATATCTGAATCTGATGACGGTCTATTTCTAGAGAGTTTTGCCTCTCTTAATTCTCTCTTGAAATATCTCTGATTTCTATTACTTGACATGTTCCCTGTTGCACCATTCATTTGATTTACATATAAGTTTGATTTGCTGGAACGCCTGATAGGCATTACTGGTAATGGCTGTTTAAAAAGACTATCGTCTGCAGACTGGAAAGAGCCTTGTGTAGTAGCACTAGTTTGAGCCAGAAATATGTCTCGTTTCATGATTTCACTTCCAACACATGGTGGTCTATCACCAAGACAAGAGGAAGTGTCGGAACTCCCGGGGTAATCTAGACTTGTTAGTGAGGCTGCTTTATGGAGTGACAAGGCTCTGTTGCTGGCATAGCCTGCACTTGTGTAACCCACACTTGCATCAGAACCTGTGATGTTGGGAGAATTGACATGGGGGATATCATGTCTCTCACTTTGAGAACTACCAAATCCAGGATCGGAACTGACTCTGCTTAGACTGCTCAACTTGGTACTGCTACAGGTACTGTTAGTGAATTGTCGACTACTGCAATCAGATTCTTTATAGGAACTTTCCAACCAACTCCTGACATGAGAAGATTCAGTCTTGTGAGAAATACAAGTGTCTTCAAACCTAGGAATTGTAAGAGCACTGGCATCGGGTACAGAAGCACAAGTAGCATATGTGGATAAAATAGTGGTGTGGGCTTCTTCAAAATAAGAGGACAACTCAAAATCGGTCTTGGTGAGTCCAGCTGGAGATTTTGGATCAAGAAGTGCAGTTTGACCGGCTTGACGTTTCATAGTTTTAGTTCTGCTGTCTTCGTCACTTGTAAATTCACTGCTTTGACTATGATGTTTGTGATCAAATGATGGATTTGATTTGTTGGAATGTATGCTTCTATTATTAAAACTGTCTCTTCTTGGATTCTTATCAAGCAAAATTTCATCTCCTGAACCAGAGTATCGTTTAAATGATCCAGAGTGATTCTGATACAGATAGATCTTCTTTGCAGATAAGCCTTTTTCATTTTCACTGGCACTGTTTGAATCACAAATTGTTGGGGTTGTGCCAGAGTCTTCAATGTTTCTTGGATAGTTTCTTTTTCGATTGGAATAGCTATCATATGGTGTACATTGTGGAGTTGGACTTTCATTTGCACTAGAGCTGTATTCTCCCTCACTCCATCTGGTGGATGAATTGAAGGGCAGTTTTCTTTTTGATTCTTTCATAGCTATGGTTTTAGAACTGGAACTTTGTCCTGAATCATCTGATTGCTGACTGTTCTGTTTCCTACAGACTGTTTTCATTTGTCTATCAGAGTCCTCCCCTTCATCAGTATTTTCATTCTCTAAAGCTTTCTTGTTTCTCTCTGGGGTGCTGTGTTGTGGGGGACACTGATCATCAGGGCGTGGCAGGGAAGATGTGGATTCCAAATGACTATAGGCAAACATTCCCACAATACTTGTGTTAGAATCTTTTGTAATTTCACTAATATTTGCCAAGGATTTATCTGTATATAAAGTTCTCTCCGCTGCAGGGGGAGTGTTGTAGTTAAAAAATTTAGTTTCTTTTACATAGTCTTCTTTTCTGATAGCAGTCTTCTCGATGAAGCTCTCTTGGTTGTTAATCTTCCTTCTTCTCTGCAGCCCTCTTGTACCTTTTATATTAATCTGCGCATACATGTGATCTGGAACAACTTGATTTTTTATGACATGTTCTCTCCCTTTCATGGGAAAGGGCATAACAGAATCGAGAAAGCTTATCCCAGAAATATCCGTACTGCTGTCACTGTGGCACTTGGAACTACTTTCAAAAGCACTACTTTCTTGGCTCCCGCTAGAGACGTTTGTGTTTGGTGGGATACTCACAAGCCTCTTAGGTCTCCTATCAATTTTGCTCAAGTTATTCAATTTGTTTCTTGGTTTCAGTTTCTGCTTGATCGCTGAAGATTCACTTTGAATAGTGTTGGAGAGTATATCTTGCCATTGGCAATGCTTGTGGTCAAATTGTTCCAAATCCTTTAAAAGATATCTGAAATCTTCCTGGATACTTCTTATTTCAAGCTTTAAACGGATGTCTTCTTCAACAATCCCAAGCTGTAGATAAAGATAATATGTTTTAATATTTTAAGGCATGGAATTAATATCTTAGAATCTAGAATTGATGTGCTGAATTTAAGCTTGCTTCTGTGTTTCACAAGAAGAAAATGAAACATGTTTGAAATTAGTTTGCTTTAGGTAGTGAAATACAATTTGCAATATGTATCGAATGGTTATTATCAGAAGTCATAGATGTTAAATTCATATAACATGTATGGATATGGGCTCTAGTTTAAATTCCTTACAGGGTGGATTATGAATACCTACCATGCTGGCTTTTGTTTCAAGATACATTTTGGTAACATCGTCATCCTTTTTACTGGTGGGTGATAAATTTGCACATCCAAGAACAGATCTTCTGCGACCACTGGAAGAAGATCTGTCTCTTCTTCCATCCTAGAATTAGGATAGAATACACTTTATGTCAATGGGAAAAAATCATGATTCAGATTTTGTTTTGTAGCTTATATTTAAGTTAAATTGTGTCTTTTTGACTAAATTGTAAATGATAATCTCACATTAGTTGACAGTTTTGGAACATCACTGCGCCTCCTCAGTGACACTGTAGATCTGATTGGCTTTGCAAAGTCTTCGGGACTTGGAAGTGGATGAATATCATCAAAACTCCTGGATGCCATTTTGTAGAAATCTTAAAAACAAATTATGCATATGATGTGTATAAGAATATGTTTTGCACAAAAAATCTTTCAGTGTCCTTTTCTTTTTATTAACCCTTAGAATTATTTGAAGATCTTTCCTATCCTAAAATAGTTCTCTAAAATGTACATTTTAACCATCTGACTGTGTATTAAAGAAATTTCCAGTTACTCTACTAACAGTCTAACACCATTGCAATACATGGGCTTACAAAGTAGTGGCATACAATTGTCATTGACAAATTACAATATAAACAAGTTTCCTAGTAGTATGCATTGTACTATTTTGATACTTACCTGTATTTCCAATACAAAAAAGGATGAAGAAAATATATTCTCATTCAGGTCCACATATGTCCAGTTTATAAATCAAGTGTCATGGTATGAGTGTGTCTTCTTCAACAGGTTAAATTCAAATAACTGAAAAACTTTATGTTCTTTTTCTTGTAAACTAGCTTTCTGATGTATTGTTTGAAGAACAATCAAACAATTAGTAGTGGTTTTCAAATGCCATTTTACTCTGCCGTCTTGCAGTGGGACCTCCCCTGTTAAAGACAGGGTATTATAATGCTTGACAATGAACTTAAGTGATTACAATAGCATGAAAGGGACAAGTTACTGTAAACCTTTTAATTATTTCATTACCATCCTGAAATATGCTGAATGCTTTGTTTGGTTTACTATCAAGGTAAACCAGAACTAAGTATTACCAATGATCAGCATTTGTTTTGGGAAAGTTCATGTAAAACATATATCTCTACATGATAAATGATAAAGCTTTGAATTTAAAGAGGTTTAAGTTATATGTATCATAATGTGTTTGGAATGTTGTTAAAGTGCCTGCACCTTTTAGACAATTTTGCTTTAAGAGTTCTGGTATAAAGTATAGGGTAGCAGTATACCATCTCCTCCCCTCTTTTGCGAGTACTTGAACAGGGGCCGGTTTCAATTTTACCCCAGAAGTCTGAGGAACATATATGTCAATCTTTTTCTTTATTTGTGTGTTATCTATTTTTTATTTATTATTTATATTTTGGTAATCAAACACTTTTCATAATTATAGTATTTGGATTGAGATATCTGATTAATTATATCCAGTGATCAGCTCCCATACTAAATATTCTATACCAAGTTTGAATATATTTAAAAAATATTATACACCATCTCCTCCCCTCTTTTGCGAGTACTTGAACAGGGGCCGGTTTCAATTTTACCCCAGAAGTCTGAGGAACATATATGTCAATCTTTTTCTTTATTTGTGTGTTATCTATTTTTTATTTATTATTTATATTTTGGTAATCAAACACTTTTCATAATTATAGTATTTGGATTGAGATATCTGATTAATTATATCCAGTGATCAGCTCCCATACTAAATATTCTATACCAGATTTGAATATATTTAAAAAATATTATACACCAAATAGTACTCATATATCATAGCATAATAGTATCATCTGAATGTCCTTGAAAAGGAAGGTTTTACTAAATACTTGGTGCAGCCACTGAAGGCTAAATCTTAGAATATTTCTAGGGGACCAGCTTATTGGCTTTAGTATCACTTATGTCATTATTGTTGGTAAGAACCTATGACTTTGCAGTCTTTTTGTTTGATTTAATTCTGTTTTCCTTGCATTGCCCTATTTGGCCTATCAGGAAGAGGAAATCGAATGGCTAGGTCTATCAATAGAGGAAGCTGAAAGCAAGTTGGCAGCAATGGAGACACAACAAGCTAAAGCTGAAATTAAACCCTTGAAATATGCTCATGCAGAGGCTTTCATTGAGAAAGTAAAAAGTAAGATACAAAATGTTATTCTCTATGTGTAATATGATTCAAATAGAAATAAAAAGTTTTAAGTATACTGAAGTTACAAGGCTCATAACAAGCAATCTTGAAATATCTTTTTCATTTAACTTGTATAAATATTTTACAATAAGTGTATTTTGTAGTATTTTTTCAACATAATGATTCTATATCATTATCTTAAAGCAAATCATACATGCATATCAACTCTATTTTAAAATGAGTTATTGCTGTAGAATAACACTACATAATAATTGTGATCATAAAGCACATCACAGGCACTTGACTTTTCCATTTCTTTGTACAGATAATGAAGTGGAGATCCCAGAAGAGAAGTAAGTATAAATTAATAATTTTCAGTTATACCAATTAGTAGAAACTAAAAACTAACTAAAGACTAATTATGCTCTTTTTAAGGCTCCTAAGGGGCAATCATGTGAAACTGAATTGTAATTAATGTATCTACCCATAGGTGGCGTTGCATATTCCCTTTGTCCCACTCAAAAACCTTTTTGATGACATTTAATGATACCTTTTTTTTCCCTTCATTCCAGGTCATGGATTTCAAAACTCAGTCCTTTCCAGGACAAAAAAGACCAGCCAAATAGTTGAGGACGAGTGTGGTAGATAATTAGTTAGTTACTAAAACTGTTAATGGACACCCATGTCCTTTTGTAAGATACTTCAGAGCTACAGAATAAATGCTGTTGTCAGATTGACAAATATATTCAAAAACTATTCTTTAAAAAAATATCTGAATGAATACCTGGTTCAATGCTTTACAACTTTATTTCTAAAAGAGTAAATTGGTGGAACTACTGTTGATGGTGTAAGCTTCAACATGATGTCATTTCTGAAGGGAATAAAAAAAAGTAAAAATTATAGGTGTATCATTGTCTTGTCACACAACACATAGAAGGTAGTCCCTGTAAATGTACGAAAATACCATTTCAGAATTGCCAAATGTAAATAGATCAATTGAATCTAAGTCACTACATAAAACAGTCCTCAACATACTCCTAGCCTAACTACATAACACTCATCCCTCTGTTGTGCCACATAAGCCCTCCACTAGAGTGCACCGCTGGCCTTTTGCTTTTCCAGTTCTCAGGAAATAAAAGAAAAGGGAAAGAGTTTGAGAGAAGTCCAAAATAGAGCTATGGTTGTCAATGATTAAGGTTCCATACATGCATAAGATATGACCGATCAATTTCTACCTTCTTCTCTTGACCTCTGCTTACACTGATGTTGAATTAATTCTCTTATGGAGCTCTATATTTAGGATTTTTGTTGGCCAGTACATTCTTAGTATTCTTCTAACCACATAACTCTGTCGACTTTAAATTCAATCAAACAGTACATTACCCTGCATATTCTCAAACAGTATTATATTACCTTTGAAATATCCTTCATAACTACACCCAAGCCACCATTTTATATAAAAACTCAAATTTCATACCTAAACGGAACAGGCTGCTGACATGGACTTTTGACTAGGATAATGCTGCGATAGTAGAATCAAGTGTACAATATGGCATTTTGAAATAATACAATGATGCATAGAAATCTTTTAACCACTTTTTCAAGGATAAAAGAAAGTACACAGTAGTCCTAAGGAGTTAGTTGATTGAAACATGACAGAACTGTCACAATATATCACTGACCACAAATACAGGAAAACAGCATGAATGAATGCTCTCTTTTCTAGGTATTAGAAATGGGACATTTGCTGACCCATAAATACTGAAAGGTCATCTTTGATATCATGAAATTCTCTGTCTTACAATATATCTTTGTACCATTCAAATAATTACAACAAGTACATCATTTACATGTATGGTGTATGGGATATTTGACAAGTTCTAAGCAACATTCTCTAAATGCTTGATTGTCTTTAGAAAATACTGTCAATGTTTTTCAAAAATCTGTCTCGTAGTAAAGTGCTAACTTTGAAAATGGTTACTTTGGGGATTCGTATATGCCTACAGAAACATGAATAATTATACATTCATTTTTACAATTACATTGAATCAATACAAATGTGACATCATTTTGTAAAAACAAAATAATAACTCTCTGTCATATCTTTTACTGATAAAAAACACCAATCATTTATTATTTGTTACCTGTTGAATTCAACCAAAGCACATATCAGAAATATTGATGATATTTTGAGAAATCCAGCCAAAGGGGTGGGGGTACAGGGTCTAGACTCTGCAGGGTTCGATTTACTTGAGGGACCGGCCGTTTTTGCCCCATGATAAAGTATAGGGTGGGACCAGTAGATTTTTTAAGATTTTAGCATTTTTCTTAATAATCATGTTTGCAGGTCCCTCTGAGAAAAAAAAGTAAATCGACCCCTGCTCTGGATCAGCTCTTGGAAGTATTAACTCTCTAAAAAGTAGTTGCTAAAATTGGGAAACATTCATTTTATTACACTGCGAGAAAAAAATATGATGTTTAGTATTGCAAGTGATATTTAGTGGCAAAAAGGTGTCAACACTAAAATACATGATTTATTAGTGGTGCTATTTTTGGCTTATAAAAAGCAACATCAAATAGCGATATTTTGGTACCACTAAATGTAGTATTGATGCCATTTTTCACCAAATATCAGGGACAACACTTAACATCATTTTTTTCTCATACAGAGTGCAGCCAAGAAAGATTCAATTATTGTGTGATATTAATATGATATAAAGCCTGTATTATGCACATACAAACATTTCTAAAGTGTTAGCATGGTTTGGCTCCTCTCTCTCATTTTATTGCTCACTCTTAAAAAATCCCCAACCTCAACAATACAAAAAACAACCACTATAAACCCCTACAATATTTTGATGGCAAATTAATTATTTTGACTGATACTGGATGGCTATTTCATGTCTGTCACATTCTGTTTGTAGAAAATTCTCACCTAGTAATGACGTGCAAATAAATAACATGTATCTAAGTAAAACAACAAATAGTTCTTATTTCAATGTCACCAACAGCTAATGTAAGCTTAACTATAAGTAACATGTTATCTTAGGAAAGATCCCATTTAAAAAGTCTGAGAGGGGGATAAGTTTTTGAGAGTGAAAGTCTTCTGGGTTGGTCAAACATCCTTCATCTCATCAGTTTATCTATGGATTACAGCTTTTAATAGCTTTCACAATACATGTATATGCAAATATATCATATGTTCCAAAACTTGCACTATTTCTCAACTTTTTTCCCATGCTAAGCTTTTATTTTTAAGAGAGGGGTAACTTCTGAGGACATACATCTTACAACTTTGAATTTCAAAAAATATCTCATCCTTGAAAATACCCTCTCAAATTTTCCTTCAAATTAAACTGCAAATAAGCCATACAATAGGCCTAGCATGGGCCAGTACCCTAAGCCAGGAGTAGTTAATTTACTATTGAAAGCTTACAAACATGCTATTGTTTCTGCACGGTTTCTGGTTGAAACATTTAATCAAGTTGTTCTTTGTTTCTTTTAATGGAGTGACCCTTTATTTTCCACTTATTGCTCAATGGAGTGAAATTGAATGTTGTTAATATGATCTTTATTTTATGGTTAATACCCTGAGCATAGTTTTGATACAAGATCATGGCAATACTTCTTATCCGCTTCCTGAATTTAGAACAAAAACTGAACAGAATTCTTCTCCAGTGATATATGGTGGAAATACTAAATATAAACCAATGCAAGCCTGTCTGTCCATTTGTGTCCAGTTTTCTGTACCCTAATAGAGAGACAAAGCTAGCTTGACCAGTTGTGTGATAAAATCATTTGTTCTAAAGAATCATTCATGCGCCCAAAGCCTCTGGCAATGTTGAGGTGGAAACATTGAGTTGTGAAGATAAATTTAGTGTTTCGACATGTGTCTCTGCTCATATCAAAGTATTTTTTTCTGAACGGATCAAAGTTATGGGACGATTTCTAGATTTATGGCAATTAAACAAAACAAGCAAAAGCATTGAATAAAGCAAGCCTCAAGTGTTGACTATTTCACTCCAAACAAAGACCCATTTAGTGGATATTGTGGTGGTGATATCATTTTAAATTGAATTCTCATAGAAATTGGCATATGCCGAATTGTCAACTCTTGCTTGATGTTTAATTACTTTGAAGTTTGATACAATTTTGATTTGAAAGATCTTCAAAACTGACATATGTTCCACTATCAACTCTTTTATTCTTATCTTCTTCTTTTTGAGATTTTTTAAAACCTTGAATCACTTTAATTTTCTCTACAAAAAAAAAATCATTATGTGATTCTAAAAGCAGGAGAAAGATCTGATGAAGAATGGCAAGGGATGTATGGTATGTGTATTGTGTAATACCCTGATGATAAATTTGTTTATTTATGTGTATACATAGCAATCAACAACCTTAAAATGTTGATGATTGCTTCTTAAAATAATCAAAATGCAGCTTACAATATGCAACATTTGTTCCATTTTTGAAATAAAACATATCAGATGTCCTTTTCTTTTACATAATATTTGAATCTGAGATCTTACCAGCATCTTTTACAACAATGCAGTTTCGTGTAACAAAGGGTTAAAAGTAGCATAACGCCCTTCATTCAAACTGAAGGAAAAAGCTTGAGTTTTCAAAAGAGAGACAGCCAAAAGATTGTAGTAAAATGAAGTCATCTCACTACAATTATAATTTTACAGAGTTGAAAGGTGAATGGCCTTTCTACAAATGGGACAAATTCTTTTTAATGGACATATTTGGCGTGTATAATTTCCTAGAATTCAATAGTGCATACAGAAACATACCTTCATAGTCACAGGACCATCTGCAGGTGTTAAAAGTATTCATGGAACTCCCTAGGAGCCTAGAAATGTAGCCATATTCTGTAATTGAAGTCCCCCCCTTATAACAATGCCATGTGTAATAGAAATTTTAAGGATGAATTCTTTTCCATTCAAGTAAACCAAAGATAAAAAAAGTACAATACATGTTAATCTAATAAAGTCATTGTTCTGATTTCAAGTATTATTCAGAGAGATAGCTTCCCCTATTTCTGGCATGCAAGACCCCACATCCACATGAGGGATAAGTACTTAAAGTCATAGAAAGATATCCCTTGTGAATATATAATGGAAACAGATTAGCCTCCCCTTGAAAGGAAATATATCAGATATGGTTAAATCAATATTTCTCTTGTTGGTCTATTCAAAGGTAGTTTTCTTTTAAGTTCTGTTATTAAAAATAATAGATAAACAGATGATATTCCAGATAATTTCTCCATGATATTGAATATGAAGCCGCTTTGGTTTTTCAGCTCCAGTGAACAATTCTGTGATGCTGTGTAATTTGTGTAAACAATTTAAAATATTTGTTCCTAATTCCCCAAAAGAATTTAGAAGTATATACATACTGTACAAATGTATCAATGTGAAATTTTTACTTCAAAGGAGCTAGATTAAGATATTTGTACCTATATCAACAATACTTTTAAATGGAATACAAGAAAATATGCCCACAGTTGGGGAATATTTACATGGCAAAGGGAATCATATTATCATCAACAGTACTTTGTACCTTGTTGTTTCAGTAAATGATTATTTTTTTCAACTATGATCAGTCCTAAAAAAATGTTTTTGACACTAAATGGTGGTAAAAAAATTAGGCCTACAGAGGATCAAGAGCTTTAATGAAAAAAACATGTTTTGTTCATAAATTATGATGTCAATAGAGTGAGTTTTGAAAATATCAACATGCATTGAATTTGTAACAGAACAAATACAGGCTAAACATAATGTTGAGAATACCAGTACCAGCTGACAATTTTACACTATGAGTAAGAAGCAAAAACTCTACTCCGAATAGGTTCAGTTTTGAATTTATTTGACACAAAATAGTGCTAGAGGTAAAAATATTTGCCTGAAGATGTTGTAGTTAACAACTAAAAAATTGCAAATAAATTCAAAAATGAACCTATTCAGAGGAGCTTTTTTGCGTCATAATATTGAGACTCAAGAGTTTTATCAATTTCTGAAATAAGCATATTTGAAAAAACAGAGAATGCCACTGGATTTTACAATCTGTGATTACACTGCCACTGGATGCCACAATCAGTGATTAAATCAATAGCAGTTCATTTTAGAACCAAAATATTCTCACTACTTTTACTGTTTCATGGTAAAACAAAAATGTAACTTATACTGAAACTAGAAATTATATCTCCACAATTTAAAGAAAATGGTACATACTTGATCCACGTTACACCAAAAAGACCATGGAAGAGAAAACAAATTGCCTGAAGCATTTTTTTTCAATGACCACTGTATAAATAGTGAATACATATGACTTTTGCTTACATTTCTAGAATAATTGTGCCATGAAGTGTGATCAAAATCACTTTGTTCTTTTTGAAGATTTCAATTTGATTTGAACTAATTCTGATTTGCATATTATTCATTAAAACATTGCTGCAGTTTACGTAACAATAGATTCAGCTTCTATGAATTTAAAACCAAAAGGATATTACCACCTCAATTAATATTCAATTTTCCTGGCAACTATCCCTTTTTAAGGAAATCCCATTTCAAAGAAAACAACAAAATCACTGGAAAGGAAGTGAATGTAATTGAAAAACAGATAAACTCTACTAATGAAATTTGATTTTAAGAAATTTGAATTTTTTTCAATTTCATGACAGCAAATAAAAATATAATTCACTGTTGTGGTGAGGAGATTCTAGTTGATTACATTGTAAAGCTTTCTTCATTTAATTTACACTGATATAGTATTGTTTTGTATTATGGATTCAGTAATGTCTCAATGCATTATGTAGGCTACAATCAAATACATATTTTTTTTCAAATCAACATTAAGCTTTTGGTTGCTTCTTGGCTTAATATTGATTTCTGAATTCTCATTATGGAAGATTTTGTTGAGATAAAACCTGCAATTCAAATTCCTAGACTCCCTATAGTAGGAAGGTTAAATCTCCTTGCATGCTATAATTAACTCAAATTCTATAGACAATGTATTCTGACATTTCATGCAAGACAACATGTCATTTCATCAAAATCTGATAAACCACTTTTGTGTAAGCTTATTATTGCTTTAAACCAGAAATAATTTACTGTTTCATTGAGACAATTTAAAGTTCATCCTCCATATTCTTGACTTAAAAACTAAACCTGTTTCAAGTATAGGGGAGGGAGAAGCAAAAACAAAAGGTTTTAGATTTTGAAGTGGGCGTCAATGATCCAGCCAGAAGTGTCAACTTTTCAAGAATACAAATGCAGCTGTACACAGTACAGACAATATCTCAGACTTTAAATTGAGCATAATTTGACATACACCCTATTCCATAATGTATAATCCAAAAGTAGAAGTCTATTGTTGAAGCCCATATTAAAGTCCTGTTAGAAAAGTTTAAATTGTATTTTTTTATACTTCTAAGAGAAAAATAATAATGCTTATTAATTTCTAGATGGAATGTGTTCATTTATTGATAAATTTCTTTTCAATTATTAATAATTTTAGGTACTTTTAACAACAATTTTTTTGGAATCCTCTTATAAACTTACATTTTGTTATCAAGTGTGTTGAAGACTACAGAGGATTTCAAAATATTAGACCACAGGTTGTTCAATATAAAAAGTACTTAAAATGAAGAAAAAATCTTTCTGAAAAAATAGGACTATTCCATTATTTAGAAACTAATAATTAATAATCAATAAGAAGAATGCTTTTTTTCCCTAAAAAATAAAATATATAAATGAAGTTCAATTTTTTCCCATTGGGATCTAACTTGTGCTTTAACATGGGAACTCTACTTTGGGTCTGATATTTTAAAATAGGGCATACATTCCTGTAGCTAAAGGGGGATCTAGGGTTCAAAATGGCCTCCTTTTGGCAATTGAGGACACTTTTTTCTGACATACTTTATATGATAAAAGTTCCCTTTTCTTGAAGCTATTAAAAATGGATGATTGAATCTACAAATATTTTTTAAAAAAACTTAGCCTTTAATAGGCTAATTCTTTTTAGAAAAGTATGTATAATCATTAATTCATAATAAAAACAATTTTCCAGTCGTCTCAACTACTAGATACATAACATGGATTAACATATCGAGAAAAGTGAACTTCATTTTATAATTTTACTCATCTTTAAACCATACTTGTATGTGTGACACTTCAATATTTATTTATGAACACTAAATATTGTGATAACTGATACCTTCTGGATAGGTGTCCTCCTGTAATAACATGGTCTAACTATAAAGACTATATGATTTCTTTTGATAAAACACAGCTATTATTGCACTGATGATGCTGCTTTGGCGATATATTGCAGAAATAAACAAAATGAAATTACTCGGACTTGTATCCATTTTATAATTGCCCATTATGTAAAAATATGATACAAAATATTTTGCTTTTTTTCTGATGCAAGATGTTGATCCAGGTTAAGAATTATGTCATTTTGCAAACAAAATAAGGCAAATATCACCAATATGCTATTTCTTTTTTTTCAACTAGCTTTATGACAAAATGCTACTGTCAAGTAAGGTACATGCACATATATATGTATATATATCTATATGTGTAATAGTAGATTTGAAAGCAAAACTTTCCTTAAGCACAGTATGTATATAAAATAATGATAAAGTCTAACAAAAAAGATATGCTGTTTGAAACCTACATGTTTCAAGTCATCAAGGACTCTCTTCAGGGCTTATTTCAATAGTCTTAATAAACTCTGAAGAGAGTCCTTGATGACTTGAAACATGTGGGTTTCAAACGGCATATCTTTTTTGTTGGACTTTATCATTATTTGATATATCTATATATCTGAAGTTTGATTCAGGCTAATGATTATCATGAGACATCCACACGTAAAAGATAAAACATTTTGATATTAAACATGGAAGAAATGAGAAAAGTTGCTTATCGACATTTATAATTTTAAGGTTGGAAAGGGTAAATATGTGATGAAAACTAAAACAAAACCAAATGAGAGGAATGTGAATCAACAAGTTGTAAAGTTTAAAAATGGGCCACAAAAGAGTGCCTTATTAGGAAAGAGTGACAAGAGAGTGCAGGATTTCAAACCATTTATTTAAAATGTAAAATTCACCAAAATGAAAGAATATTTACACTATAAATGGGTATAAGAGGGTCAATTCAATTCATTTTTTGTCACTGCTGAATGATAATTCAACCCATTATAGTCAGATTTGCATTAACAAGTACATACAGAAGCTATTTCTATTGCAAATTGTCGGCTTAAATCAAAATCTTTCTTTTTCTTGTCTTAGTTTAAAGTCCTTGTAAAAACACAGTAAAGAGGAGTTAAGTATACTTTACATCATGGGTGTTTTTTCAACAGCTCATACTGGCCTTATTTACATGAGTAAATGCACCTTCAAATAGCATAAGACAATTAAAAGATACAGTTTGGTATCATCCTTTTGGAAGATTGGTTAAAATCTTAAGAACTGGTGCATTTATTTTTCTGGCGGCAGATTCATTTTTCAAGTTCAAAATTATGGGAGGTTTCAAATCAACTTCAAAGTTCAACTGTACTGGTGAAAAATCTAAATTCAGAATGAAAATAAAAAGAGCTTTGGGTAAAACTGCACTTTGATTAAATAAATAATGTAGAGCTGAAGACTTGCACATACCCCACCTTCTAAATTCTTTTTCATATAATAAATGCTTAGTACTGTTATATCATGTCATCTTTATAACTACAAGGTAGAATATGACTTTAAGCAATTAAAAAAAAAATGGGTATTTAGAATAAACTTTTTAGCTGTCACAACCCAATTTGATACATTTAAAATTGCAGACGGCACCATCTTTCCTTCTGTTGGGGGTGGGTATTGGCTATATCTTTTTAGTTAAAGTTTGTGTCAAAACATTGTTTTAGTTCACCCAGCTAGGTAATCGTATTCTTTTTTTTTGTAAAAATTGTGTACAGAATGTCATTTGTATTCTGGTTTTAATTGAAATCGAATATGTTTCTGTTTTGCAGTTAATAGGTAATTATTTTCACAGTATTTTGGTCTTAACGTTTTTAAGTTATTAAGGGGTAACTGTGTCAAATGTTTCTATTCTTTGGCTACTAAGAGCCTTGTCTCACACACACCAGCAGGCCATTTTTTGTAAGGGCTGCAGGTCTCTCCCACAGTAGGATTGTAGAAATCTACTTTTGTAAATAAATATTTGGAAATATACTTAAAGAGATTATTTTTTTAGATTTTTTTATTATATATACTATTATAGAAAATAAAAGAAGGAAAGAGTTGTTTTCATTGTTTTCAAATAATATACTGGCATTTTATTTGACTAAAGGTACCTAATTCAAAGAGATCACATTTTATACATTCAATCCTTGTATGAACGTGAAAAAATCTACAAATATTTACAAAATGCACAATCAAGAGTTGTGGAAAATAGATAATATTCACACTAATGAATTACTATAATACCAAATATACATAAGTTTTGCATAGCTTTACATGCAAACTACCACTTTGAATAAATTGAGTATTCAAATTATTTCTGTACATCTCCCTGAATAAAAAAAATTCAAATATCTTGAAAATCTCTCTCTCTATATATACTTATATATACAAAACAAAATAACAATATTCAATAAATTATAAAACCTTTCCATTTCTTTTCAAATCGAGATATTCAAACTCCTCTAGATAGCTGTGTTATTTGCCATCATTAGCACCAAGATTAGAGAAAGAACACATTTTTTCAATATATACATCTAACAAGAATTTATTGCTTGAGAAGGGTCTACATTATTTTTGCTAACAATTAATTTGACACAAGATTAGGATCTAATCTTCATAAACATTAGTTCACACTGGAAAAGTAGCATGTCACCAGAAATTATTCAATATCATGATAAGATACAAAATGTTAAGACAACTTCACATTTTAAGACACAAGTTCTCAGGTATTGCAATTAACTTTTTTTTCAGACTAGAATGGTAGAAAAATATAAATATCATATGGAATTTTGTTTTAAATCAATATTTTTGAAAACATCAAAACAATGTTCAATTTGGCTGTGAAACAAATCAATGTTTGAGAGTTTCTGTACTTTATAATAGTTATATAATATTTTATCAAAAATAAATTCTCTATACACAAACAGATCTTCAGCCTTTGCCATCATCATCACAACCAGAAGATAATAACTTACATAATGTTCCCATATACCTTTATTGAAAAATAAATTTGATGATATAACATATCACCTTTTCCCATAAAACTGAGAATAGCTCATTACAAAAGCTTTGAACACATGATTGGTTTTGCTATGGGTAAACTGTATTCTAACATCAATGAATTGTCACTTAATTGTTTTTAAAGACCCTTAGTTTTGACAAGAAAGATTTACAACAACTAAAAGCAAAACTATTCTAAAGTAATTTCACAGCTGCATGTGATGATTTTCCAAATTGATAAGACTTCAGACATAATAATTTAAACAATGGTACCAAACATTTAGAAATGTCCTAATGTTTTGATATTTAAGTTTCCATGAGCAGGGCTGTCCATGTTATTGAAATTGTTGCTAAACAATTTGAGTTTTTTCACTATTTGTTTTTTCTTGTCATGTTGTAAATTTTTAGCGACAGCATTGTGCTGAACAATTGTTCTTTTGGTGCCTGACACTGTGCTTATAATGACATGTCTACCTTGTTGGGTATTGGATCTTTTGGATCCATGGCTGTGAACTGAATGTCCCGAATCATAGTCCCGATACTGAAGACATTTACGGGCCTGTGTACCAGATTCATACACTGTTGCTGATCTCCCTAATGACCCAGAGGCTCTGCTGCTGCTTGTATGACGTCTTCTGGGGTGTCTGGGTGGGAGGTGACTGTGACTCACCGATGAGGTGAGGGGCAATAACCTGGTTGATTTAGGTGGGGGCATATCTACATAATCATAGTTGTCTGTTGTGGGTCTACTGGAGCCAGAGTCTGTGATATTTGGGGAGTTGACAGGCACAGCCATTCCCCCGTTACTGTCTGGGCTAGTTTCTGCAGTAGTTGTGGTGGAAATTGATAACGGTCTCTGATTTATGCTTGTCAATGTAGTGTTCATACTATTGGAGTATTGTTTATTTCTGCGGATGTATTTTGAGGGTGATCCCTGAAGTGTTGAGTTTGACATATCAGACACATCCCCTCCTTCTGAAGTCGAAAGACCACTTAAATCTGGCAGTGAGGCTCTGGTAGCTTCAATAGATAAATGCTTGCTAGTAATGTCTAGAAAATCAGACTCTGAAAGGCCAATTGGATATCTGAAATCACTCTGCTGAAGTTCAGTTTGTGCTGTTTGTCTCCTCAACATTTTCATGCGGGCTGTTCTTGCATCATATGTAGCTGTATATTCTTCGGGCTCACTGAAGTCTTGGTGACAGAGACTTTCATCCATACACTCCGACAAATATGAAGAATCACAATCTGTCTCCGTCATGGCACAGGAGTTAGGTTTTCTATATTCTTCTTCATCTGACATGCCTTCGTCTCCTAAAGCGAAAGAGTCGTCATTTTGGAAAATACATGGGCCACCAAATGTGGGATGGAGTCCATGTTCTTTGCACAGTTGTTGTTGCAGTTTTGGTTTAGACTGGTGATTTTTTGGAGTTTCATAAATATTTTTGTTTTGGTCTAATGCTGGTTCTTCTTTATTTTTGTGACTATTTTCATCAAAATTGTTCATGATACGATGCGGCAGTGACATGCCTGTTGTTTTTCTGTTTTGATTATGTTCTGGTGTTAACGTATTATCATTGGTAGAATCCACGTTGCTTCTTTTATCCACCCTAGATTTTGGTGTTTCTTCAAAGTCAATGGTACAGTTGAGTGGATGATTTAGTGTACTATGTAATGGGTAATTGAATGTACTATGAAAGGCACCACTTATATTGCTGCTAGAGACCTGTTCCCTCATTGTGATATTACTGCGCGAGATTCCGCTAATTTGCGAGAGATCTTTTAGCGATTTACTTGTGTACAGTTCACTTATCACATCACTGCTTGCAAATTTCATGGGACTCCCATCTTCTTGGAATAGCATGTATTTTTCTGGGCTTTTGTCATAAGACTTTGGAGACAATTCTGCAGTGGTATTGACAACTTTTTTAGTGAGTCTTTTTTCTGGGCTGGTTCCCCATATTGATGTATTATTCACATCATTAGTTTTTGAAAAATTCTGAGAAGTTACTGGTTCTTTTATCAATACATAGTCACCACAGTCGGTGCTTCGTAGTGTCACATAGTCTCCACTAGGTGTCCTCAATGTAACATAATCTCCTTCAGCATTACTCAAAGTTTGTCTCTTTTGTACATGAAGTTTCTTGTCTGAACAAGGTGTGGGTGGAACACTGGAACAAGAACTTTTTCTAAAATGTTTTCTACCTTTAGCAAGCTCTTCTTTAATTGGAGTCAAGAGCTTTCTGAAAGATCCAACCTTTTTGGAACCAGTTGACACTGGTGTTGATGGTATTGACACTGAGCCAGTCATTCCTTTATCAAATTTTCCTCGAATGATATTTGGATGCGCTCTGATATTCTCTTTGTCTTCCTGGTCAATCTTTCTAAATTTTGGCCTAACATTTGCAATTGGTGAGACATCTGGTTTGTTAGCAGACCGTCTTGCCATGATGCGGGCTTTTCTAGCTTCATAGAGAGCCCGAACTCTTGCTCTGGCAGCAGATACAGGCTTCATTTTTCCACCGTCTTGTTTGTTATCAGCTAAGGATTCTAGCTTTTTTAACAACGTAGGTTGCGACATCTTTTTATGTTCTAAGTCATCAAAATTCTCCAAAATATTTAAGAACTGTTCTTTGATTGTCTTCAACTCCAACTTGAGCTTCAAGCCTTCTTCAATGATTTCTAACTGTAATGACAGAAAAGAAAAGAAACCAACATAAATATTTTTGATAATACTAGCAAAGTTTATAAAACACAGCAATCATTAGTAAATAACACTTTAAAATTGCAGCCTCTTTATTCCTGCAAAGCCCCTTAACCAATGCAAACACTGATAATTGTCAGACACAACTCAGGCAATCATAATCAAAAAGTATTAAAACTATTTACTCAAAGTCTTAAAACTGCAACATCAACAACACAAGGAGCATTGAAAAACTAGCAACATCTCTTTAATAAATATCCTATGTCTGAGTCAATCTAAGTTGTCAAACATAAGAAAAAACAAACCTCGCAATTATGTTCAATTAAAAAGTTTAGAATGTCAGGTTGATACATTGTAAGCTCAAACAAACAAATACATCAGATAATTAGGAACTGCACTAAAACTTTTATTATTCATAGAATAAAACAATTACAAGCAATTTGAAGTTCAAACATTTGAATTGAAAAACAGTTGTTACAAAAACCAAGACTGGTATTTGCCATTATTACAATCTTTCTAAAATTTAAACCCAAGCCAATTTGCAACTATTTGATGAATAAAGAATCCGATTAGAAACCAGATATAAACAATCAATCCTTCTGCAGTGTAAGAAAATGAGAAAAATTCCCACCAGTGGTGGAAAGGCACAAACAATGTTACAACTTAGTTGATTTTCCTTTACATAACATTCCATAATTATAAGTGAACAAATCCAACCAAAATGAAAAGAGTCAATTAGCGTGACAGTTTTATATACAAGGTGACATTCACCAAGAATATCCCTTTTCTATATTTTATTTCCCTAAGGGATTTTGTAACTTTTACCATCTAAACATCAAAAACAGAAATACTTACTGGAGTTGGAATATCAAGACAACTTGTCCAGAATTGGCGAGATGATGATGATGATAGCATTGAAATAGACATGGTCAGCTATTAAAAATCCCCCAAAAACGTGTGGAACAATCCAAATGTCAATGAATGAAATAATATAATTCCTACAGATCTTGTTCTATGAGTATGAACATTATCAGGGATCCTTTCACTTTCAAACTATTTCAGTAAATGAGGCTTAGGGCTTTTCATGTTTTCCTTTTGTATGAACTTGTTATCAATGATAACTAATTGAATTGCATTATACTCCACATATAAACACCTTCCCCAAATCAAAATGTCTCTTGTTGTTCCTGTCCTAGGGAGGGGGTTCTGTTGATAGTAAATATACTTAATAAGGTGTTATGTTTGAAACAATTTAGCATGTCACCATATTGCTACATTGCAATGAATACTAAAATGAGCATAAGACAATGTCCCAGTTTCCATAGGATTGTATTGTTAACGATAAGAAAACTTATATCCCCATATGTCATACTCACATATGACGACATACAAAACTTGCATCAAAACAAGATGTTAACTTATTAAAATGTTTTACTCAAAAACATACAAGTTTTCATAATTCAACAGTCATTTAAAGTGAATATTTCAATTTTTATAACCATTCAAGTCATACTCATGTCAAAGGGAGTAGACAGAAATAACAAATCAAAAGGTATTTCTACTTCACAGGGCTATCATGAGAAAAATAAACAAGTTCAATCCTTTTTTTATCCCTTTGCATAGAAACAAATCATTCAAGTGATTAAGGCTTTTAATGGAGGGTGGTTAATGTGGAAAAGCTCTTTTATCTGCTCACACTAATGCCCCTTCAATGGCGGTGAAGCTTTCACAAAGAATTATAAAGATCCTACTTGCGTTTCTCTTTGAAGGTTATTCTATCAGAAAACCGCAATTACCAAAAAAAAACTCTAATAAATCCTGCTAAAATCTTGTCTTTATTTTTTATTGTCATGATTATATCACTGGTTTAAATCAATTCAATTGGAAAGGAAAATTCATATTAACTTTCAATTACATATGCAAAGTATGCAATATTGTAATTCTAGATCAAAACCCAACCACAAAAGTCTGTATAATCTACTAAGATAATTCCCTTATTAAAAGGACATACTTTTTTTCTTTACATTTAAAATGAGCTTTTTATTTATGATAATTTATGTAAAACCACAACTTACAACCTTAATACCTAATCAATATATTATTCATGTACAAAGAAAGTTTGTAAAAAACAATCTAAATAGGCCTACTCACCATGCTGATTTAAGCAAAAAGAAAGAAAAATTCTGATTTTATGCTTTAATTGTCTTTTGTTAGCTCATTTAAAATTTTTAAAATATGCAATCTTCTATTTTTTTTTGAGTGACCTATTAGTCTGTCTTTGCCTTTGATCACTTTCTTCAAATTATACAAGAAGATCAATTTAAGGGGTGAGTATCATTGAAACTACTTCTTCAGCCCCCTGCAATTCATATCTTTAAGTTAACAATACCTACAGGATGCGCTTTATTGGACTTGAGTCCTCTCTTGTAAATTAACAAGTTCTTTTAAAAAATGACTGCATAACAATATACATGTACTAACTTTTTAAAGGTGATAAGTTAAAGCATTAAGGACTTGCATTAATGGCCAATTTGCCTGTACATTAATTTCACAAGAGTTTTTAAAAACTTGAAATGAAAGCAAAGTGCTTTACAGTAAATGAATATTGAAATGATAACAATCTTAATTGCAGTTAAGTTTTGATTCTGGACAAAGTTTATGATCAAGCCATGCAGTTCAAGGTTTGAAAAAAGCATTTATGCAAATTGGAAATATTCATAAGAAACCCTGAAGAAAAATAATAATAAAAAGTTCAAGAGATCCTTAAAAGATTCTTCCGCTGTTATAGTTAAATCTATGTACAAACTTCAAAAGATGGGACTATGATAACCTCTGCTGCCCTTCACATCACTTCAAAGACAAGATATGATTTTTGATGTATTTAAAATAATCTTCAGATAAACAAGGCTTTGTTTCAACAGTGAAATTTGCATGTTTCCAAAGATGCTCCCACTGCAAGTTGTAAAGATATATGCATGGTTTCAGGCAGTCTGTGTCTTTGCCTTTTTTTGTTGTTTAATAATTACTGACATGGATCATATTTCACTTGGAGCTATTAAGATAGCTATCTTAGAATTTTACCACTTTTCTTCTTTTTTTCAGTAAGTGCAATTGTCTTATTCACATTTTTGTTTGTTGTTAGCTGGGAAATATTGAAAGTTTCATTTGGAAACTGTGAGAATCTAAACCCTTAATGTTTGAACAAATGATAATTACTAATTGCCTTTGTGTTGGGGCATTCTTCAAAGAACCAGACAAACCAATTCTGGAATGAACCACATTCAAATCAATACACTTTAGCATTTGTTTGATATGTCATTTTTACTCAGTCATGAATTCAGCTTTGGATTGAAAAGGAAGCATGTTAAGATGATCTTAGAGGTAAAAAGCTATTAGTAACAAATTTAGCTATCACCATGATGTAAATTCTAACAGAAAATAATTTTGAAAAACCCTAATCTGCAGGAGCAAAGTACTGTTAAAACCACAGGAGGGTCAAATTGTCTTTAAGAATTGGTAACTTTTGACAGGAAGCATTCTGTATAGGGAATTAAGTGGTTAAAAGCTTCAACTATTGAAGAATATAAAATAATTTTACATAACACCATTACATTGCATCCAGACTCTTATAACCCTTTACAAAAAACACACAAATTAACATCAAGCACATAGCCACCTGCTGTAAAAAATTCCAGCATCATTGTAAAGATCCATCCATAATCAACTACTTTAAAATAACATATGGCATGTGACTGAATAGATCTTCAAAATGGAGATATTTTTCACCATCAAAATTCAAACATGAAATTACTTCTAATGACAATATCATGGTCCCCAAGGACGCAAGAGCAATTATCACTTTGTTTCTTGAGAGGCAATCCTGATTTGATCTTTTTAACTGTCAGCCTTCATGTTTTTTCGATGAGAGGCAAACTCAATTCAAGCATGTTGAATGATTTGCTCACAGATTACTATTTCATACTAGTTATGAATTTCAAATCAGGGATAAAAGTGAACAAGTTGGTTACCAGCTTAAATCCCCGGCAGCCATCTTGAAGTGACAATGAAGATGACACATGCCATCACACTATGATAATTAAACCATACTTTCAAATCCTGATTCAGGTAATAAAATTCTCATTATCAATTTGTACCTTGTCTTGGAGGCATTCTAATGAGTGGTTTAATGGAAACACCGAAGAAAAAAAAGTCATCTTCAACTTGTGCAAAATAACATGGGGGTACAGAAAGGGACTTATCTCGTGCCTGCCTTTGTCCACTAATGATTTGTAACTTATGCAACCAAAACTGACAGTCTTTGAGCAACAAGAATACTTCATTTATCAGTCCTCTGCTTCACCTATCTTCTAATTTTGGTGATGTAAGTATAATAAGTAGCAACCAAATAAAAATATCTAAGAAAATATTTTGATGTTTGATTTTGTAGATTGTGGGAAAAGTCAAGTATTTTGGATTCAAAAATTTAAGTAAAATCTTAGAAGCCAAGAACCCTTTGATGGTTATTATACCAGCATGCTCAAAAAGTTGGAATAATTTGAAGTGGTAATGTAGCTGTGAATATATTTGTAAGATCACAACATTGGAACCACTCATCCTTTGGTATGGATTCTCTTTCCGTATAGTTTTTTCAACTTTTTTTTACCTTTAGGTGAAAGATGCACATTCAAAATGTGAAAATAATCTTCTGTAGGTGGTCAGTTTCCTACACCTATTACTAAGTGAGAACATTAGCAGTATTTTGACATTGACTTTTAGTTATTACCCCATTATATACTGACCAATAGCATTTTCAAAAAAATGGAGTGAAATCACCCCAAGGGCTGTTTAATACCCTTATTGGTTTGAAGAAATGGATAATAAGAACACATAACTCCATATTTGGATAAGAATGAAATAAATTGGTTTGTTCATCTTCTACTTGGGATCCTATTCTAGTTCATTATGTATCATATAGACTGTCCATGTCATAAAACAACTCCCCCAAAGGCAATCAAAATTGACCATTCATGGCGGTAGAAAAGTTATAAAGGCAACACCAAAAATTGACACATTGTATAGTGGAAGCCATTACTTTTACCTTTAATGTTTGTTTTTTAGCTTGCAGTAATGTCCTCAATCTGTAATTTTGAATTATGTATGAGAGAAGATATAACATATATCATCAAGGTATTAGAAGATCTAACACAACCCCATAGAGAGATGTCCTATGGTTTAATGGTGGGAATATGAAAAGAATATCACCAGAGCAATGAATCAAATTTAATATTTCTCTACAATTCTATGAGTCTGTATTCATTTTCATTTTAACATCAAAATGGATACAGACCAATTTCAAGTACATTTATGGTGGCTATTATGCTCCCTGTATTTGACCACATGGACAATGACTCTCGACAGTGTTTCAACCCCTTCTCACTGGTATTATCCCCCTTAAGTACTGACAGGTATGTTAGGGTGGAGAAATATTTGAAT
>JAVSBT010132209.1:0-10445 GCA_033118115.1 Pharyngocirrus eroticus
AATAAATTCGAATAAACTTGATCAAGACTTTTTTAGAAAAAACAAAGATGGTTCACTGCAGACACTTTTTAAAAAAAACACTCAGAAATATGATCCTAGAAAGAAAAACATTTATTTTAGACCTAAATGCAGGACAATTAGATACCAAAAATCCTTTGAGCCATATTGCTGTAAAAAATATTTTTAAAACCTGTATATACATTTTCAACTTTTTAGTTGCAACGCAATAAAATATACATACATGCATACATACATACATTATAAATTATAATGGAATGAAGAATTACTCTTGAGCATTACTGTCTCCGCCTAGTGGTAGAGATTCACACATAGGCCATTGCAAAAAGGCTATACCTCTTTGTTATTGGGTCCATTGAGGTAGTAAACATTTCATTCTCTCTGAACTCTGCACATGAATGAGCACCCTTGAATGAACACATCTTTCCCATTCTATAGAGATGCAAATGCAGTCAGAGTCCAATAAGTGATGATTATATAGCCCAAGGTGTGGATTAATTGGGGTCCAAGTTGGACCATTAAGCTCTACTTCCACCAAAATGTCTTATTTGCCACTTGTAAGGTGTAATTATTGATATGGTACACTGGTAGAAAAAATAGTAATGTTTTGTGTTGATCGTGATGATTATTGGGAGTGGGAAAATGGAGTCAACACTAGAAGTAGGGGTACCTAGTTATATATAAATCCCTTATAAGTGTATATAATTGGAAAATACAACTAAAAGTAAAACAACTAAAAAGTACCACTAAACATAGTGTTGATTCCATTGTAACACTAAATATCACTAGGAATTCAGAACATCCTTATTTTATTCTAAGAGTGTATGTACATACTATAAATATAATTACTAAAACTTGTAAAAGGGAAGTTATATTTCAAGATAAATTCAAACTTCTTCATTATGGTCTCCACTAGCTATGACAATGAATGGCTGTATGGTCTCCACTAGCTGAGACAATGAATGGCTGTGGGTCTCCTTCATTTGTCTTCCCTATAGACGTGTACCATGGGTCCAGGGAAATTAATGCAAGTGTGTCCATTCATACCGAGGAACCCTAAGCTAAAAATAACTAAACACTGTGTCATGTATCACAGGGATAAAAACAAAGTAGCAAAAGAGAAGGGAATTTTTTTTTCTATCATCCACCATAAAAGGTAAGGTATGTCACAATATATCAACCATCATTAATTTTGCAAAATATTTGGTGAGAAACCAGGCTTTTTTTAAAAAAAAAATCTGATTTGGGCCTTTGCATAATGACTTGCCCAACCCACTGATGTTTTTTACCAATTAATTTAGGGTAGTTTTCATTAAAGTGTAAAGAAATGTAAATACATATCCTATATATATATTCTCACCCCCAGATATGAGCCCATGGAAGTTGGGTAGAGTAAAGATGTCCACATTTTTGAAACTAAGAACAGGTAATGTATAACTTCCGGTGCTTCTTGTATTCTCATATGAATTTAGATCAAATTATAATTAACTATAATAAGTATATATGAAAGCGAAAGATGCCCCTGTTCCAGTGCTTTAGTAGATTATGAAACTCTTTGCGCATGGCTGGACAGGGTAAAAAGAGAAAGGCGTGACTGCTGCTCAAAGTGGTTAAAACCAAAAATAGGGCTCTGATTTTTTCAATTTTTCTATTCCGTAAAAATCATTTATAAAAGGAAAATGGCAACTCCAAATCTTCATTTCTTGACTCTACATCCAAATGAATATGAAGAATTTAGGTAAGTCACCAGCTTTGAATATTCTCTGTAACTTAGAAGGTATTTTGCTTTATTGATATCAAATTGACAATGGAAAGTAAAAAATATCTTTCTTGGTTTTATTTTATGTTGCACATAAACATGAATTATATAAAACAAACACCATAGATAGTTGCAGAATGAAAGGAGACAAAAAAAAAGAAAATCATGTGCCTAAGATAACCCATGATTATTTCAATTAAGATGAAAAGATCAATTTATTTTAGAATTTTTTTTTATAAAAATATATGAGCATATTAGTTTTGAACATTGGCGCACCATTATGAAGCAAACAACAAACACACTGAACTTAAGATCTACTCTTTAGAATATTTAAAAAGTCTATTTTGATAATAATTGTGTGTTCAAAAATGTCTTAGATTTAATTATAAGAATAAAATGACCGACGCATTTTTATGTAATTTTATAAACAGTAAATGTTAAAATTCATATTGTTTTAGCACAGTTAGGAAAGGAAGTTTAATATTGACTAATTTCTTGGATTTTTTTTAGTGTAATCTAAAGTATAAAAAGATAGCTATAGTATCAAAAAATGATGTTCTAGAATTAGTTTTTTTTCTTTGAATACTTCAGCATGTATCAACACGTTTTCTGTTTCTTTACAAAAATACAAAATTATCTTGCAATTGAAATTAAATACACCAATAAATATAAACTTTCATGAAAAATCTATAAGAGTGGAAATAAAAATCAAACAACAATTGATTATCTAATAAAATTCTAACTAAAATGTAAGCAGTTTCTTTTAATTGTGACAAAAAAGTAGTAATGGTAAATAAATAAGAGTTTTTTTTCCAGACTTCTGTACCTTGAATTCATTTACAATATAGTTTCTGTTATTTTTTAATAAATCATCTTATCTTGTGCTATCTTATCGTAAAAGATAAATACTGATGAATTTATGCAAATTCATCTAATAACATGTTGTTCAATGATGAAGGCTGCAGGGTAGGCGAAAGCTCCCTAATAGGCTTTCATTTTTTTCCACTTGTCAAGCGTAAATGTTTGTATTACAATTTACAGATTAATGTTGTTCTTTCTACCTTAGATTATGGCAGGGTTTTCAAGTAAACCTCCAAGTAAACTAAAAATAGAAAGGAACAATGAAATTTTAACTTTCTTGACCAATATTCATAATTCATTTACTTTCTTATTTCTAGGAGTATTTTTCTGCTTATCCTTGATGAGTTTGATATGTATGGTGCATTCAGCACCTGTAAAACAAACTAATTGTGCTGGGAATGAAAATACAGCATTAGATGAAGATAAAAGCTACAAATCCGACAACCTTTTAAGTGAACTGAATAGATTGATAAAAAAAGTGAATGATGCTATTGCTAAGGTAGATGGTTTTATAGTAAATTATATTGATCACAGTAGATAAAAATGCACACATAGTAATTTCATATGCTTTTTCAAAAACATGTATTTTGTTAAATACTGCTTGCAGGATTTGAGATTGACATGAATACTGAAAGAGTTTTATCTTCCCTGTAATAATGATGTCATTATATGTATACATTGAAAGAAGATCTGAGAAGACGAGATTATTTAGTTATTGTTAATCAAAGGCCACATCTTTTTGTTTTGGAAAAATACATGTCATTGTGTAATCGGAATTTCAACTAATTTGTCATTTCTATAATCAAAACACTTTAAAATTAGCTTAAAATTCATCTATGACTAGATTAAAAAAGTTGTGCTTTTTTTGTAAATAAATATAATAAATAACTGTTCAATCATGCCCTTACTGTTCACTGATTCTTCTTGGGGAATGCTTTGTTTTGTGAACTTGTGTAGATGAAGATAAAACATTCTGACACATTTTGAATCAAAAAAGTCCGTTCTAACTAAATTCAATAATCATTATTTCATCTATTGATATTTTTCTTACCTTTTTTATTCATTTTTTTTAGAACGTTCCCAACAGCCAACAACCTAGTTACAATGCTACAGAATCAGTCAACGATGTAAGTATGACTTCTTTTAAAGTTATTACAAAATAATATCATGGGTCAATGTTTTCCACTAGATGGAATATTGATATGATGCATTTGGAGGCAGTATACAGTCAGACTGTCACTTATATGAGCAACAAAACTATGAGATAACATTTTCGGGAAGGAACTGACAGAGACATTTTTTAAGAATTTGGTCTGTTTCAAAACTGACCAAATCAAAGTACTTTGATTATTTTGTATTGAATCATTCTTTCATAAAGATATACAGTTCTATAGAAACATTTTTTATTCTAGATTTTGCTTAAAAGCTAATTCTTGTTCTCCTCTTTCTCACATCTAGTATGATGAATGTTTGTGCAGTGGTTATGGAAGCTTGTCCCAAGCAGCATCTTATATGAAACTCATTGATGACTGTGAACCTTTCAGGGGACTTAGTCTAAACACTCTAAAAATTAATCCTTCAAAATTACCAGAAGCAATGCGTACAATAAAAAATGATTTCATGGATCCAGAGCAAGCTAAAAATTGTCCTGACTCTCCAGAAATCCTGGACTGCCAAGATTACAAAAACATCACTTCACCACTAGCTTTCCAGAAGCTTGAGACAGAGCTTTTGACTGCCAAGACCACATTTTTTCAAAATCCTGATGCTACGGTAGACTCTGGTATCAAGTTATGCCAGTGCAAAAAGTAAAAAAAAAATACAATAAGAGAAGGAAACTCTTGATTAATAACTTATTTTATGCATTATAAACTGCCTTGCTACTTCATAAATAATGCTCAATACTTTTAATATAATCCATCCATTTTGGATTTAAATCTTTTTGAAATTGTATTCACTCTATAGCATTTAACATACATGTGTGTTTCAAAATTTTTACAAATCATAATTTATTGTTATGTAACTAATTTCTAGTCAGTTTTCAGGATTATTATTTTTCCCACATATATATGTATACTTCTACGAAAAAAGAATGATTTGTTGTTAAAATTATACTATGGTCTTTAAATAGATTTGAATCTAACTGCTTATTTATCATTACAGTTTTAGTAATCATGACAATTCAACAATCAACAAAAAATAAGAGTGTTTGTCTACAAAAATAGTGTTAGAATTGCATAAAAAACATATTCAATACATACATGTTTGAATGGGACTTGTACCTTGCCAAATTTGATTTTATTGAGCTTTAAAGTTACTTCAGCGAGGTAATACAAGAAGAAATATGTACCTGATAGACACTAGTCGTAATCTCATCAAAAGCTAAGCCAAAAGACAAAATGATGTAATGTAAAGAACGTTTTTAAAGATTAGCTTTCAGTCATGAAAACATAAGCTAAAATTTTATGTGATATGGCATTAGAACATTTTTTGCTTATAATTATCTGTCATGAATGATATCTACTACCTAAAGTGTTTCAGTTGGTTTGCGATTTTAACAGAGTTTTATCTATATGTTTTACAGAAGATATTATATTACAATCATAGCTATGTTTAACTGCATTATATAGAGTTGTTGAAGTTATAGATTTTATCATTTTTTATCAATATATTGCATGTACTTTCTTAATTATGGAATAAAGGATTTAATTTTATATAAATTCATCTTCCTTAATTCTTATGTATCCAATCAGTTTGAGCTGCACTTTACAAAAACACCTCATCACCTGGCTGCAGAAACTGAGAAAGCTGCAAATATTTATTGACTTTAAAAAACAATATTTTCTTAGGAAGTTAACTTATGCAAAGTAAAGTAAAAATAGCTGTAATTCTGGATTAATAGTTTGATTTAGTGCATCATTTCTGATGCAATATTATTTAGTCTTTTCATCTGGTAATGTTGGAAGTATTTGTTACTTTTTTGTTAAATGGTGATTCAACCTTTTGTTTTTCTGTTCTAATGAGAAAGATTTGGAAATAGGACAAGAGTATGTAACTAAACAACTTAAAATCAAATTCAAAGACCGTTTAAAAGGAAAACAGCAATAAAGAAAGACAGTTTTCTATTTATAAGATATATACATTTATTTCAAATAATCGTTTTACAATGTGAAATATTACAGCACCATTGACATACAAAATGTCCATATCAATATCTCACTTGTGTGACCACTCAACAAATATATTTCTTTACTGGCCACAAACCTACCTTCTCTCATTCTTTCAAGTATTTTTATCTGAACAAAAACAACAGCAATGCAATGGAAGGATATTTTCTTACATAATCAAACACCTTTGTGAGTCATATCTTATGAAACTTTGACCAACCAAGACTTCCCTATGTGCACCGGTAAATTTCAGTGGGTATAACTTTCTTTTCTACAAAATTGGTGGTTAAATGATAATAACAAAAGATATATTATCCGAGGATATTAAATTCAGATACTATTACTGAATGCAAGGAGTAAGAAATTGCATGAAAAACAAACTCAATCCATAACCCTCAAATTTAAGTACTTCTTAATTCAATAGTTTTACAACTTTTTTGTCACAGAAGAGTAAAAATTTTAGCAAGTAAGAAAACACACAGACAAAATAAGACTAAATGCAACTAAAGATTGACCATATTTGATAGTGAATGTGCTAACTCTCAGGGACTTCAAAGGTGTACAAATGACTGTATATCAATTTAGTGAAAATCTGAAGTTGCAACTTTAACAAATCAACCAATAACAAAAAATATTTTCCATGTGGACACTATGCTTTTGACACAGCATCAGCATGAACACAATGTATCAGACAAGAGGTTCAGAGTGAACGCAATGTTTTAGACACAGGACTCAGCATGACATTCTCAACACAATGTTTTGGACAAAGAGATTCAGCACTTGTTTTTCAAAGCATCAGCTTTTTACGATACACAATCCTTTCTATAAATCTATTGAGACAGGCACCAACAGGTTTAATAGACCAAAAGCACCAGTACAAAACAAAAATGTTAAGAAATATAATATGAAATATAATTTAAATGGAGCTTAACTTTCAAAATGCAGAGTAAAGAGATCAACTAAAAGGAGACCAAATTTCAAATAAAATGAAAACAATGATTGAAAAAAAAAAATATATATATCTATTTAGTACAATAATACTAAAACATATCTTTATTGATTGATAGTTGATTTTCTTCCTTTAAGTAAGCACTTATCACCTTTAAATAACATCCCTTGCACTTCTGGAATGATATGTTACTCTTGAGCTTATAACTATCTTCCCCTAGTGGTTCATACTACAATCATCCACTTACTCTCTTTTACTCCAAAAAAAGTACTGGTACACTCTCATTTAATTAGACACATCAAAAAGAAATGAATAAAGAAATATATCTTTTCGATAGAGAATTATAGGTTGTTCAAATTCAAATCATAAGATATAATATGGTAACAATAGGTATATTTACTTATCACACTCTTTCTGTTCTATAATATTTTTGAGAAGCACACCAATTCATACAAATTTTTACAGAGTGCATAATTTCATTCATTTTGTCATTTACACCCACTGAATCTAATACACCCTGAATACCACTGTAAAACAGTTTTTGTCTATTTCAAGCTATCAATGGCAAGAAATAAAACTTCCACCTCCTCACAAGATTCCTTCACACTGAACCAATCCACTCAGTGAGTATAGCATAATGATAAATTCCCTTCCAGTTTAAACATTTCCATAATACAAAACTTCTTCTTTTATGAGATTCTTTAAGTGTTAATATAGAAAATCTTTGCACTTATAACTTAATCACTTACATATAGTTCTATGCATTTTTGTTTGGCAATGGTTACATATAATTTTAGACAGCCAGTATACTTGAAAAGAAAAATATCGTCCAGGTCATATAACAATTAACAATCTAACTGGTAAGATAATAAGTCTTTACAATATTACTTATCTCTCATAAGTTAGCCTCATAAGTTATTATGATAACAATATCAACTATACCTACTTTGAATTTACATACATTCAGAAAGAACATTAATGCAGTAAAATGGAACAGATATGATGAATCTTGAATAAGTGACAGTCCCTTTTTTCTGATATTGATAAATGCTAACAGTTGATAAAATATCACATCTGAATAACCAATTTCATTTTGTTCATACCCTTAATGCCAAATCTCATAAAAATCATGCCACATAAATAATTGTCTCCATCGGCAAAATTAATCCAATTACTGTAAGCACAATATCCCAATTTTATGAGTTACACAAAGAGACCTTTATCCATACATGTTTTTGAACATAAGTCAATCTCCTTTTGAGCTTTCTCGTGCGGAATAGTTTTCATAAACAGAAATGTTAGACAATAGAATCTACCGCGGAAGAGATTACCTCTTTCATGGCCAATTTTTCTTCGGAAGTAGCATCTTTCAATAAAGGTGTGATACTTGTAACAGTTGATTGATTTGAATCTGGATGTTCATAGCTGGATTCTGATGAATGTCGACTTCTCTCTTCAAGTATGGTTTCCCATACTTTAACCTCATCTAAAACTGAACTGCTTGGTGGAATGATGTCAATAATTGGAATTTCCTGTACAATATTTTCTGCTACCGGTTCTGGGTCCATAGTGAACATCTGATCACTTTCACCTTGCGTGCCTGTCTCTGCCATGGACATATTATCATCAGTCATGCCATCATCATCAATTGTTATAGCGATAGACTCATTATCATATCCATTCTCAGTATTCTTTGAAGTAGATGACTTTGTTTTTGCAGGAGATTCAAATTGATGTGAATGTTCTTGTATCCAGCCTTCCATGTAAGATTTATTGGATGCTCCAGATCCATTGGGCTGGCTACCCAATTGTTTCTGCAGTTTTTCGTTGGTGATTCGCAGTCCATCAAGTGTAGATTTACTGCTGCTAAGATTTGCCAAACGAACAGTGTTCAGCATGTTGTTTTGATATCTGCGCCCTCTACCAGGAGAGCTTAAAGGACTGGCATAGTTAGAACTGACATTCAAGTGTGAATGGCCGCGGAATTGCATTGTAACACCTTCTTGAATGGTTTCCATGGGAGTTACCATTTCCATATTGTCATCGGGGACACTGAAACATTGCAAAAACATAAGAAATAGATTATGTTGTCAAATTAAATTAAGGGGGTACCATCCCCAGTTCCCCAAAAATCAAAAATCAAATCCCCGATCTCATAGAATGAAAAATTAGCCAAAATCCAAAATCTTAGAGATGCAAAATCTAAATCTACACATTATGTATCCAATCAAATCAAAAGAATAAAAAATAAAAACAATCAATAAAAACAACAAAATGGGTGAATGCAAAAGTGCCTAACAATCCCTCACCCCCTCTTAATTGGCACTGTTTCTTCGTAAAAAGCAAATATTTATGTTGGAAATACCAAATGACACTCATTATGGCGTACCTAAAAACGTTTAACTTTAGTTACAAGACATATCAAAATCATGGCAATTAAAGCATTGTTATAATGTAATCTTGATTTCTTTTAAAATTATCATTCATTTTCTACAAAATAAGTATCAATCAACTCATTAATGTTTACCTTAATTCTGCAGTAGATCCCATAAATGGTTTTTTCATGCTTGTAATAGCACTCTTAGTGTAAGGCAGGTATGCAGGCATGGTTTCATCCCAAAACACATCCTTTTGCATCTTGGGATACTGTGTATGGAGATCATCAACTACAATGTGCGACACCTGAAAAAAGTAATCAAAGACGACATTTTCAATTACTGTGTAAAGATTGGTAGCTATCTTCATTTTGTAAAACAGTAACAAAGAGGAAATTTTATTTTTTATCATCTGAAACAGTATGCTGATGATATTTTTGACAATTATACATGTATACTAAAGGTACTTTATTTTGCTTATATACATTGCATAAAGGGAGGCAAATTCTATACTTACTTGCATATTTCTATCAATAATCCAATTCATTTCAAAGTCATCATCATCTTCTCCAAATGGATTTATCAACTGTTCTGCCACCTAGTGAAAGAAAATAAATTGATTTAAAACATAAACATCAATACTACATACAGCTTGAATCCTCAAATGTGAAATCAATTTGGGTGTTCGTTATTGTGAATTCTGAAATTCTATTGGCCTTTTGTTTGTATCTGCATCTATTTCAAGAGATATACTCGTATTATTCTACTTGTAATTATAGTTATATTTAATAAACTAATTAACCTAAAATTGTTTCTACATCATTCATGCCATTAGAAAATAAAATCAATTTATATCCTCACCTTCAACCAACCCATATAAAAGAAAAATTGAAGAAGAGTGAAGACTGGAACATAGAGGTCAACATCATGACCTGGGTATTGTTTCTTTGGATCCAGAAATTGGCGGCCAAATGTACAACCCACAAAGAATGTGTATACAGCAAGAGTAGTCACCTAAAATCATAAAAAAAGAAAATATTATGTTGATGTTTTAAATAGTTTCTATTGTAGTTTTGATTTTTAAGTTTAAAAGGGTATTATTATGACTGAAAGCAATTATGATAAATCAATCAACACTTGTATGATATTAGAGAAAACATTGCTCTAGGTTTATTTTTGTAATGTATAGGCCTGTTGTAGCACAAGATCGCCAACAGTGGCGCAACCTAGCCAAGCAAATTTTAAAGATTCTTTAATATTATATGTAATAAAACCATATCCACAACTGAAAGAAATTTCAATAAATTTTTGCTTGA
>JAVSBT010132542.1:0-11784 GCA_033118115.1 Pharyngocirrus eroticus
CAATGAAGTGCTGAAACCAAAAATATATACTTTAACTAGTCAAAAATGTGTATAGAGTAGCAAATGAGCCCCAAACTAAAATTGTTGGTAACAGAGTTGAACCTGTTTCGCCCCCTTAACACCCAAAAATGAGGATGTGGTAGTATTTGGAGAATTTATTACAACCAAATACTTCTAGACCCCTAAAATGATTTATTGGGAAATTCTATGTGAAATTCAGAATGAGGAAGTTAGTAAGAATAGAGTTCATGACAGAGAGAAAAATATTATGCATGCTTAATGCTTAATGAAATATTTATGATGGCCCTTCTACTTTCAGGATTCTTTTAAACTTGGTAACACACGTGCCATTTTGTAGTTAAATTCAATAGTTACTGTCATTGGTGTCATTTGACCGATTTAATTTTATATTTTTGGTTACAAAAAAGTTTAAGAGAACATTTATTGTTTCTAAAAAAAAAATGTGATTTATGTTATTTGATGTGACTTGTTTGTTTGTTTGTGGCTGCTATGGTTTTTATAGTTATGGTTAGCGATAAAATATAGCACAATTTTTTATTGCCTAACAAAGTGGCAACACCTTTCCAAGCCTGCTTGGGTGGATACTTCTGTGGATCACAGAAAAAAGAAGTTATCCTTCTTTGTTGTTTATGTTTCAATATCCTATAATTACAAAGTGAATGTCTCACATCGACTGTTTGTGATAATAAAATAAAAGTAAAATCATTATGTAGTACTCAGGACAATTTACTGAATTCTTGGAAACCACCCAGTGTTAGTCTTACTGTCTTAATTGAAATAAACTTGTTGTTTTGTGAAATTGTGTAAAATGGTAATTGGACAAGAGACAGGATTTGAATCTGTCAGGTTGAATTAGAGTCTGCCTGTTTGTCTTAACCCATCTTTAATGAAACCCTAGAGAGGTCTGGTATACTGCTACTTGCTAAAGTGGTTAGAAATTAGATAATTAAGTATACATTGGAAAAAAGAAGTGGGAAGAAAGTGGCATTATGATGTATGAAGATTATTGTGTTCGCTTCTTGTATATCAAATTGTATATGTAATTTACTATTGTACATTCTTTTGTTAATGACATTATGTTGTGCTTATATTTGTTTTACTTGGGATTTCACAATTTAATGATTTGTTTATATTTTCATTTATATCAGTGGCCTTGTTGTCCCAGAGAAGCGTGGAAATGAATCCCTGCCAGAAATAGTGGCCTATTCTGGATCAGCCTATCTACACTTCTACAGTGATGCTGCTTACAATATGAGTGGCTTTAACATTTCATACAAGTAAGCAAATATTTACTTCAGATCAAATGGACTGCTGCTTATAATCATTAATGGACTACAAGAAAAGAAAATCTGATAGAAGTCATCTTTGCTGGAAAATAAAGTCAATGAATATTGCAAATTTGAATAGCTTCCTGTAATAGTTTGTTGCTATTTTCGTCATTGACATTGAGAGTAGATTCTAGATTACAGGATAATCCCCATATAATCATGATATTTATTACTGAAAACAATTGACCTTGCTACTAAAGACTCAACTTTTATATGTAAGAGTGGGAATTTGAGTGGGAATCTTTTAACAAACTCCTTACAGAATTACATGAGAGTTTTTATTCTAAAATATTGTATGAAAAACTCTCTTGAATCAATAGGCTTTGGATTGACATTTTAGCGCAAGCGATGTTTATGGAAAACTCAGACTTTGAGGATAGATAGTATTATGGACCAAGTTTTTTTGTAAAATTTTAATACCTAGAGATAAAAATACGTAAAATTGAAGTTGTATTTTAGATATCAGAACCATTTTGATTTATTTAATCATAATCTAATATTTTGGAAAGTTATAACCATTTAAAAATATCAAACAATATAATTTCAGAATGAATTCTTGCCCTTTGGACTGTTCTGGTAATGGCCAATGCCAAGGTTCTAAGTGTATTTGTAGTCCCCAGTGGACAGGGGAAGGCTGTGAATATGCTGTTTGCCCTAGTAATTGTTCATTTATTGGACAATGTCAGGGCAAGTGTGAATGTGGTGATGACTCTGGATATAGAGGTAATTATAAACAAAGCCTTGAAGTAATGTGTTTTAAGCAATTTGTCCTCCATAGAGAAGCTTTGATTTTTCATGCTATGTTGTGACATGAGACAATAGATACCCTGCTAAATTTGTTTTCCCAGCTTTATTAGGTAAAATGTTATTTAATTTGGAGTTGATGATATACTTTATAGGCCTTTAATAATATAATAAATGTAGGTTTATAGTCCCATTTCACGTGATGCTCATAGGACTTTACAAGGTGAAATTGATTGTTGAATTTAATGGGAATTTTAAAAATGTTGGATTATAAAAAAAATTGTAGGTTTTGACTGCAGTGTTCCTGATAGTGATGGAGTCTGGAGTCACATTGAAGTCAATAATGCGCCACATGGAAGAGCATCTCATAAAACTGTAGTAGAAGGAAACGGACGTTACATGTGGGTGGTAGCTGGTGAAGCATTTAGAGATGAGGCGAAATTCAATAATCCGCCATATCAAAATATAGCAAGGTATGGTTGAAAGCCAAAAGAAATTGTTCAACAATTATTTAATTTCAAATGTCATAATGTAAGTGTTAGTAATAGTAATAGATGCACAAGTTGAGAACAATGGATGCAAATTTGTTTGACATCAAATATTTCTGTTTCAAAAGGTTCATAATTATTTTTGAAATATTTAAAAAAAAAATGGCTAAGCTCTCTCTTCATAGCATAAAGTACTGTAGAGTTGATGCTTTGTACTACTTTCTTTCTTATACTCTGTCAAGTAAATTTGTTTTATTTCTAATCTTTTTGTAGGTATAACTTTGAAGGGTCAAAATGGGAGAGCATTAACCCTACATCCAAAGATAACCCAGAGCCAAGATATGGTCATTCACTTGTCATGTATACTGTAAGTAGCTCTCAGTACACCATTATAAACTAGGGTATAAACAAATCTGGCGGCAGTGATTTGATTATTGAAACTGATGCTTAGATTTTGATTTATTTCATGTTGGTTTTATTTTGTCCTTTTTCTAGGATGAACTTTACATGTTTGGAGGTCTAAAGGGTAACACAATAACAGATGAATTGTGGATGTACAAGCCAAACAGCCAGGAATGGTTACTCATAGACTACTCTTTGACAAAAAAGGTCTCCAAAAGTGAAGTGAGAGCTGTGGTGGGACACACAGCCCATATGGTAGGGCAAACCATGTATGTTATTTTTGGTCACAGTCCTGTGTATGGGTACATGAATACTGTACAGGAATGCAACATGTGTAAGTCAAACTGATTCCACTATCTTTTGCAAGTTGACATTGAATTTTCATGAGGTTGACTTAAAGTATTATTAAAAAAGTGTAGCTATTTCATTTTGTTTAATTCAATGACTCCAAAATCCTCCCAATGCCTTTTATCTACTTAGGTCACTGGCTTTTTTTTGAATAAAAAAATGCAAATAAGTGTATGATTGAATAGAGTTTGAAGGCATCACAGTTAAATTTAATCTGTGTTTTATTGATCAAATTGCAACAGCATCCGAAACTGTTAATAGGTTTATTTTTGTTTTTTCTCCTTGTTGTTGATCGGATTTTCCATGAAATTATTTAAAATCACCCATTCTCAAATCAGCCACAGGGAAGCAGATAGTATGGAAATAAGCTCCAATGTGAATATCTAACAAGATTTTAAAGATTTATTCATAAATGTACTTTCACACATGGTTTGATTTTCCAAATTCATTACATTCTACTGAATATTCGTTTAACAGCAAACTATGCTTGGAAAATTCCAAGTACTACCGGAGCAATAGTAAAAGGAGGCTATGGACACACAAGTGTTTACGATCCTGGTACCCAACTCATTTATGTCCATGCAGGCTATCATTCTGGAAGCTCTACAACTTACCATCTCTCAGACAGCTTATATTCATTTGATCCAAAGAGAAAAGCATGGTAAGTGTGTCTAGTGCAGAAAGAATATCACAATGACTTTTTTTATTGCATTTTTATTTTGTCTTATATTTTGTTACCTTTTTTCCAAATAGCCTACATAGCCTATATCATATAATCTGATAATATAACTTTGGTGAAATGCTCCAAAATATAAAGCAACTATTTTTTTTTTTATTAAATCAAGATAGTTTTAGTAGAGAGTTGGTTTACCTATGATTGCATGTTTGTAAGAATTTGGTGAAATGTAATCATTTTTCTATTCTTTAGGAAAATCTTGAGAAGTAGTGGCCAATACAAGTATTTACACTCAGCTGTACTCAATGATGGCCTCATGCTTGTGTTTGGTGGTAACACTCACAATGATACAGCAATGAGCTATGGTGCCAAATGCTATGCTGCTGACTTCCTTGTATATGATATTGGTAAGCATGACATGATGTGCATATTATCAAAATTGATGACATTGTATTATTTGAGCTTTAAAGTTTTAATGGTCAAGAAAAGTATTTTTCCAGTGAAGTGAAATTCTCTTTAACTTTTCCAGCCTGTGACAGATGGCACACACTTACGAATCCACATCTACAATGGAGCATTGCAAGATTTGGTCACTCAGCCGAAGTTGTTGAAGAGTAAGCATATTGTATTTAACAAGTAGAGAAATAATAACCCATGGTACTTTATGACTAAACTTCCTTTATGCAAAGCAAATGTATACATTAGATCAATAATTCCACTGGCATTTTTCAATATGAATGTTCTTCTGCAATATTTTTGCTTGCTTTGTACTTGTGAGTTTCACATTCCTTTGATGAAACATTAATTACTTCCTTGTTTCAATCTATTTTAGCAAAATGTATATATTTGGTGGCTTCAATGGTATCATGATGAATGATCTGTATGTATATGAACCAGGTAAGAAATCCAAAATGTTGCTTTAATCATGCAATATTGATAAGTGTGTATACAATAAATACATTCAGCTAGTTCTTTGAGTTTAGGAAATAGAACAAGTCAATATTCAGATATTATAGATATCTACCTGTCAATGCACCATAACGGATGATATATGTACCAAAGCAAGATTGAACTCTGTTTATCTTGGTGTTTAGCATATTGATAAAGATTGTCCCATGTTTATTTGTTTTAGTTTGAAGATTAACAATTACTCTGAAAATCGATAATTCTTTTAATGAATTTTCACAGTTTCATCTGCCATGGTACATTTGATGTTATTTCAAGTTGGGACGAAAATTTTCATTAAACTTTTTTTCCCCTTGTTTTGTAAAGGCAAATGTACTGCATATACCACAGAAGAAGAATGCACTAAAAACCTTCCAGGTGTCATATGTGTATGGGTGATTGGTAGAGGATGTGAATCAAAACAAATTGCCGAGAAGTTGTTCCAAGATAAAATAATTACAAGTAAACCTAAACACAGATGTGAGCCACATGATAAGGGTAGGTGTGATTGAATTTTAAAGGCAATGTGCATCTTGCATGATTCAGAAAAAACTTTTCAGACAAGCCTATTCTGCTAAATGTCTGATTTATAAATATTTGGTACTATTGATTTTATGCTACTGTAATAGAACCATATCTTTTGTATTGATTTGTGTGAGTTTTTTTTCATTGAATAAATTATAGAAGATAACAGGGCCATGTGTTCTAAGTTGGAAACTTGTCCAAGTTGTACTGAAACCACCTATGATTGCACATGGTGCACAGATCACTGCATCAGCTCAGCATGTGAAGACGAACATGTGAGTTTAAGATTTATATCATAAAGGTTTTCATAGTGCATATCTTAATTTACCTTTTTATTCCTAGTTATCAACAAATAAGACAAAGCCAGTTACAGTTAATTACACGATATTTCATCCTGTATCACAGATTTAAGTGACAGCTCCAGTGTAGATTTCCTGAAAATTTTACAATGCATGATATTTATAAGTCAGTAAAATAGACAATATTAAATGCGGTAGGAAAAGTGATCAAAATGCCACAACACTGGGGTTGGTAAAATGAAAGTCTTTCTCTCTCTCTCTCTCTCTCTAGTTGTCAAACAACCTCTATACATGTCAGACGGATTTTAAAAAGCATAGCAGTGAATGTACATTACTTCACAACTGTCATGCCTGCCAGAATCATGAACATTGTGGATGGTATAGCAGAGATACAGTCTGTATGTATGTAAAAGGTTAGTGGCTATTTTCATTGTATTTTGTTCCTCAAGTGAGGAATATGCATGTATTTTCTTTTAATGAATTAATGAAAATAATCTACCATTTTTTTTGCCTTAATTAAAAAAAAAAAATTGGTATGTTTTTTGTGTTTTACCCAAATATTTTACAAAACTATGAAAATAAATTGGCAACAGTTTGCCATACCTGTAAAGAAAGAAATGTCAAACACATTCTGTTGTCTCTTATGAACTTCTTGGTTCACTAAAATGTGACTTTGTATTTAATTTGGAACAGAAACCACCTCAGCCAAGAAGCAATATAATTCTGAGTGCAAACCAGTGTGTCACACTCTATCAACTTGTGAGAATTGCACCACAGCCAGTTGTATGTGGTGCAGCAATCAACAGAGATGTGTAGAATCCAATAGCTATGTGGCCTCCTTTCCTTATGGTCAATGCATGGAATGGACTACACAAAAGTCTAAATGTCCTGGTAGGTGTACTGCTGAGTGCAAGTCACTTACAGTCATGTTTTGTTAACATATTATCATCATAACTTGTAGTTTGAAGTAGGAATCTTTGTGTTTCAAAATGATACAAGAACAAAATTAAAATACAATGTGTCTAGAATTAGGTTCTTAGAAAAAGAAAAGTCTAGCTGGGTTGGGTACAGCAGTACAATCTTGACCAGAAATACTGACTAGATTACCCCTCCCCATCACCTAAAGAAGCTCAGGAAAATAAATGAAAAACATTGTGTAATTTGTATTTGTAGTATAAATTTCTTTTAGTAGTTTTTTAAGGATTATTGTACATTCATTTTCTTTTTCATCTACAGCAACAAGATGTAATGACCTAAGGACCTGTGATGAGTGTCAAGCCAATCCTTCCTGTGGGTGGTGTGATGATGGCTCCAATACAGGACTGGGTACATGTATGGATGGGAGTGCTAAAGGTCCCATTGAGCTGAATGATACCAAACCAGAGCTTGACTACAGTAAATGTCCTGCAGATAGATGGTTCTTTACTGCTTGTCCATGTAAGTAGAAAGAAAAAGCTAGTGACCTCTAAAATTATGGACTCTTTTATTTCGTTGTTTGTATATTAATGTGTAAACCTAACAGATATATCTATGTGTTTCTTAACTACTGAAATTCTGTTGTGTATTTGTGTTTATTTTTTCTATGTGCTTTCATTAAATTTTGATAGCTGCTATGAAATTTACTATCAGGTTAGACTATACAAGTTGAAATCAAAATAAATGTTTTCATAGTTCTGTTTTGGGGGAATATTTATTGTAAGATTCATTTTGGAAGTTAAAGTGCATACGCTTTTCTTTTATTGTTGGTTTATTCGTTCGTTCATTCATTCATTCATTCATTCATTTATTCATTTGTTTTTCACTAATCCGTCCATGATTGATATTGTATGTATGTCTTGGGTTGAAATTCTAGATCAATGTAATCAAGTTTGTTATGATTTCAGTGTGTCAGTGTAATGGTCATAGTACCTGCATACCAGGAACATCAACTTGTATTGAGTGTAATGATTTGACAACTGGATCAAAATGTGAACTCTGTCAAAAAGGCTTCTATGGAACAGCAACAAATGGAGGAAATTGTACAGGTGAGAAGGTCTTCTTAAAAGGAAAATGTGGGATTTATATTCTTAAAAGATGACGGAACTTGTTGCCAAATCATAAAGAAGATATATTAGTTTTATGGGATGAACTAGGTGACCTTACGATACTGTAATCTTCTTTGCAGCTTGCGAATGTAACCAGCAAGCAGATTTCTGCCATCAGAAAACAGGTGTTTGTTATTGCAGAACAAGAGGAGTGATGGGAGACAGATGTGATCAGTAAGTAAAGGGATGAGTTTTGTGACTTGTTAAGAGAGTTTTGGTTGGTTTTCAATGTAAATAGATACATAAATGTAAGGAAGATGTCAGTTTTTTAGCATTCACTTTCCTCTAAAAAAGTAATGGAAAGGATTATGTTATATTTGCAGGTGTGATGTGAAAAATAAATATCACGGAAATCCTAAAGATGGAGGAAATTGTTATTGTAAGTACTACCATTTCCTTTTTGTTACATGTATGAGAGATAATAAGCTATAAGATACAAACAGAAAAGCCTGACCAAAAATATCGTATAACAGGACATATCTCTATTTTTTTGCTGTCATATTCAATTTGCCAATCGGATCTGATGAAGAATTAGATGTCATGCTTTGTTTTGTTAATTCCTTATTTGCAGATGATTTACCAACAGATTATCAGTTCACTTTTAATTTATCCAAAGATGAAGACAAGTATTATACACAGATATTCTTCATGAATGTTCCTGGTTCAGTAAGTTTATTGTTATGTTTTTTCCCCATTCAAAAATCAAAAAATCAAAATGGGTAACCTTGACAACGTTCCAAGTGTCAATGTTAATTTTCCATAGTTAGACTTTTGCTTGTTTGTATGTTACATTATTGAAGTGTCATACATCACAGCATTTTTGGTTTTACAGTCCACTTATTATGAATATACATAACATTTCGTTTGATTGTTTTTGTTATTTTTTCAGTCTGACAGAGATGTGGATTTCAGTATCAATTGTACAGGAAAGGCACAATTCAATGTCACAGTGGCAAGCAGTAAGAATTTATGTTGTATTATTGTAACGTTAAAGACTAATATTCCTTTAGATGCCTTTTTGTATTAGCCAAAATCATGAGATTTGAAGCTAGACCATTTCAAGCACAAGCAGAACTTTACTATTCAGTTATAAGAGTAAGGATTTATGATGGCATTATTTTTCTTTGAGAAATCTTTTCTTTCTAATCAATTTATTAAAATAAGAGTTAGTTTGGGTTGAATATGTCAACTTATATTATGGGCATAGGATTACCATTGTGATTCTGTTTGCTGGACTGCACTATATCTGTTTAATATTGTTTTGTTACAGAAGAACAGCCTGAGGGAACAGATGTATTCAGTAGTCAGAATTGCAAGTTTTTTAAGGCAAAATTTTCTCACAAAAAATATCCATTTGCACAAGAAAATAATACCACCTTTTATGTCTATGTATATGACTTTCAAACGCCATTTATGTTACAGGTAAGAAATTAAATATTCTATGAAACTATAAAAAAAACATGATTTTATTGTATGGAGCAAATGTGCATTATTATGCCTTTGTCTTACTTTTTTAATGCCCATGATTACTATGTCCAGGGTACAAAGTAGAATGTTTTGGTAGGGGGACTACATAGTAAGTTTATGAAGGTGATAGCTACCGTTTGAAAAATCAGTTGGATGGTAGAATACTTTATCATAGGGATTAAACTGTCTGGATCCCCAGTATTTCACACCCTGTCAAACAATTTTTACTATCAAGCAGCAAAATATGATAGCATTAATGAGTATACAACCCAAAAGTGTTAGAATAAAACTATCCAAATCATACATCTTCTGAATTACAACTTTATTCTTGAGCGATTACTCGAAGAAAAATTCCAATTCTATTAATTCAGTTTTTCAAAGATGCACCTGTTACTGGTTAAAAATGTGTCTTGAAAGAAGCAGATAAGCTTCAATTTTAAAAACTCAAATTAATGGTAATCTGTTCAACTTGTTTTGCTGCCAAAAGAAAAAACAGTTCCTACATTGTTGCTTATCCCATGAATTGTTTGTAAAAAGAAACAGATTAATATCTGATTTATAACTTGTCTTTTCAGATCTCATTTTCACAATTTCCACAGATAGACTTAATTCATTTCTTCATCACATTCTTCAGGTATGTTAACTATATTATTTAATGTAATTTACCATGCTTCAAATACCAGCTCTTTTGGTGCACATTTATCAAAGACTTATAATGAGTTATTCTTTTGCACCCTTTCAGCTGCTTCCTGTCACTGCTCTTAGTTGCATTGATATTTTGGAAAGTCAAACATAGATATGACACTTATAGGCGGCGTCAGCGGATGTTTGTGGAAATGGAGCAGATGGCTAGCCGCCCCTTTTCTTCTTGTTCAATAGGAGTGGAAACCTGCAACACACAGCCTCTTTTAGGGGGAAAGAAAGAACTGCCAGATCCTAGAGGGTCATCAAGAAGAAGAAAGGTAATACACTGCATTATGTTGATATTGTTCAGTTCTATACACTAAAAGCCATAACTGCCATGTTCTTCAAAGCTGAGTTATAGAATAGTTACTTTAAATATTAGAATTACATTTCATTACCTCTGAACTCCTGATTATAATGATTCTATATATTCTGTAAACCCGATACAAATTGCTGATGAATTGCTAAAATCAGCCAAAGGCTCTCCATAAAGAATCAAAACTTAATTTTTGGTTTTTCAATTACAGCCGAATAAACCAAGCCCAATAGCCTTAGAACCAATCCACAATCAAAAAGCAGCAGTGCTGTCTCTTGTGGTCAGATTACCAACAGGAGATGAAGATTATACACCACCTGGACAAACTGCATTATCCATAGGAAGTGCTCTAGTCACATTAGGTGAGTAAAAAGAAGACCAAAATATACTAATGAAGTCCACAAACAATGTGAAATGTGATATCGAAAAAGAAATTACACCTTCAGTAGTAGTATCTGTACATGATATACTCTAGGTGGAAAACTAATCATTCAATCTGCCCGATGCAGACCATAATACCAATATAACTTTATAAGCTTCACTGAAAACTTCTGGACCTTCCTAAAATTACCCATTTTTCAAATCAGGTCACTTCAAAACCATCCAATTTTTATGACATGAGTCAGATATATTGTCCTCAGAAACCTGGCAAACAGCTTAAATGGTATAGAACAACAAATTGGTCATTTTAGGGATAGCCATTGCCCTTTGATTAACAATTCTTATTGTTGGTTGTTAGAGAATTTCACATAGACCACAATCTGATGTCTTAGCAGAATATCTTTTCATGCATCAGTTCTTTTTTCATTTCTTTTCCAGGTAACAATTCAAGAAAAGCAAGTGTGGAACATTTTAAAAGTGAGAAATCAAAGAACAGAAAACAAGCGGCACCACCTGATAATTGTATATAGATAATTGCAAAAGAACACAATAGTAGGAGACAGTATTTACTATTTAGGTTGTTATAAAAGCGTGAATTGAGTGAAAGAGCCTGCATTTGTTTAAACTTCCAGAATCAAGCATTTTATTTGTCTGAAGAAAAAAGGACTGCTCACTGCTAATTTATAGTACATTTTAGTCAGTATACACAACTTAAAAATACAGAAGTGAGATATGATTTATTCAAACGCATTGACACTAGTTAGCTGCAACCTCCTATTTTACACAGCTTTCTACGCAAGTATCCACCATAGTTGCTCAACACTAGTGGTAGCAGTATACTAGTGGCACATTGAAGAAGACCAAATCTGCCAAAAAGGAGACAAAATTCTGGAAAAATGTGATAAAAGAGACAAAATTGCAAGATTTGTTTGAACCACATTCAGTCTTAGAGATTTACCTTGAAGTAGTTTCATTTAAAAAGAAGTCATTATATAAAAAAGCAACAATTGAAATTTAGTATGCCTTTTTGTGAACATTTTGGCATTGTGATACATGCTTAAGCAAAAAATCTTTGA
>JAVSBT010132653.1:0-14869 GCA_033118115.1 Pharyngocirrus eroticus
TCTGATAAAGGATAATCAACAAAAATAAAGAACTTAGAACGAAAATCCAGGTTCACCTTAGGTTCTGCCGGACTAAAATCGAAGAGGACTTACTAATATTTCTGGAAAATCGAAAATTGAAGATCATACAAACTAAATTGCTCAATAATAAAAATATTTTTCATTATCATTATGTCTTTTCTATTAAGATGTACCTCAAGGTAGATGAGCTTCTGGAACAACAGAGTAGAATAATGGATGCCATGAAACAACAAGGGACCAAAATGGAAGAACAACATGATGAAAAAACAGCTCTTGGTAAATAATTATAGAATTTCTTCATAACTATACCCAAACCAATGACTATTTTTGCAGAAAAATATAGGATAAATCTTTATTTGGATGTCTCACTGCTGAAAGATTTTCTATTTTGAAATATAGATGTAGTGAGTGCTAAGAAAATGAACTATAAAAGTTCAATGTATAGCAAAAATATATACATTCATTGCATTTTCTTTTGTTAAAAAAATATGGTATAGGACATTATTAATATTATGCTCCAGCATATAAAATATCTATAAAAGTGTCTTCTTTGTTACTTGAACTCATTTTAACCATTTTTATTATCAAGTCATGTATGAATGCGCTACCCATGGAGAGATTAAACATGATAGAAGACTACACAGATTGATTTATTTCTTATTCAGACCGTGTACTACTGTTCTACAAAAGATTCTAGAAAAACTTTGTGTAGAACGCCTGAAGAAAAATGATAGTGATACATTCAAGGATATTCTCTATCAGGCATATGTGAGGTCATCACTAGCAAAACTTGCAGATCCGAAAGCAAAAGTTTTGTCAAAAGATCAATGGAAAACACTTTATGGGAAGCATTTTCCATTAGTTAATATGGCAAATAGCAAACCTCTTGAAGACTATGACATTCCCTTACTTGTCTGTCTCTTGGAACACAAGGCTTTGTGTGGTCTGAAAAGACCAAGTAAAGGATGGGATCAAAAACCACCAGAAGTGGAACTTCAGCATTGTTTAGAGGCAAATATTGCAACCATCAAATACCATAGAAATATGCTTCTACACACACCAAGATTTCCAATGTTTAAAAAAGATTTCACTGATAGTTTTGATGAACTCAAACATGCAGTCAACTACATACAAAGAGAGCTGCCATATGCACCTCTGTATACAGAGCAGGAACTGGAAGAAATGAGAACAGGATGCATAACAGATGATGGCACAGAAGACATTCTCAAAGCCATGGAGTCAGCAGGAGCATCTAAAAGTAAGAGTCGTTTTATTTACCCCCACATTATACCACTCAAAACTTGACAATCACCATTTGTTAAGTTTGATTTATTAATTTGCAAGGGTATTGATAAGCAATGATAAAATTAATAACATCTTGCCCTCCAGAATATCAATTATCATACATAAAAGTTAAAACAAAGTAATTCCTGTGTTTGCTCAACTTCATAGGTTGACAAACATAAATTACCTGTACTAATAGTTATCTTTACGAAGCAAAAAAGCAATTCCGAATTGGTTTATTTTTGAATTTATTTGCAAATTTTCGTTGTATACATCTGTAGCTATCTTTACAATGGTATAATTTTGGCTCCCCAACAATTTTTTCTTTAATGTTATCAATGATTTTATATTGGGAGTTTTTTTTTAAGTTTGTGCAGTATACACATAGATAAGAAAGTATTATCAATGGCAACTCGACAATCAAGTCAAATAGAACATATTTCTATCAAAAAGGTATGCTCTGTAACTTTCACATCTTTGTCTCTTTCAAAGTTCAAGACGGCAGTGCTTCAAATACGCTGACCTTTGATGAACCCAAGGTAAGATTTTTTTTCCCGTTTGTAGATTTACAAAAAAAATCCCAATGCCTGCTTGTTGCAGGTTTGGGATGAAGATAATTTCCACAATTGGATAGAATTTGCATATTTTCGCTCATACGGAAATATGAAAAATATCATTTTAAAGTTCTCAATTGGAATTTAACATGGAAAAGCTGGTCGGAACTGGCTTCAAAGCGGCAGATAAAAAATATTAGCATTTATTTCAGTTGGCGCTAAGACTGAATTTACCTCATTCACCTTATTCATGTTTATCTTTCAGTTCAAGGAAGCAATACTTGAGGAAGATAGATCTCATGGTCAATTGTCTAAAAAGACAATTGCAAAAAAGCCTAGAGTCAGAGATGTTTTAAGAGGCCTTTTTTCTGTTCAAAAGGGCAGCAAAACAAATTCTACACTAGAAAAAAACAATGACTAAAGTTAATTAAAAAAGACTAACTTAGTAGATAAGTTAATGGCAATGTCTTAAATTCCTAAATAAGTTTTAAAGTTTAAAAGGATATGTCAGACTACTCTGGACAGTCCACTGACTATCATACAACCATAGCTGGAATCTATATCAATTTTGATCTATTGCATCTTAGCTGTATATCAACCGTTCAAATGGATGTTGCTTACTTAAAAGCTCAATATTTTAGTATTGAAATATGAACAAAATAAAAAACTGAAAGTGAAATATTGTATCATTGAAAGAGAATAAATATATTTATGAATAAACAATTCAATGTTAATATTAATTTTGTTCATAAATATGCCAAGACGATGGCCAGATTTCCAAACGAACAATACCTGGTGAATAATTTTGGTATTGTCCATTGGAAGACAACAACCAAAAAAACAATGGTACAACAGAGTATGTCAACTTTGGCATTACGTTTAGACCATTGCAAATTGAATAGCTGGTCCATGGAAGTGGCTAGCCCATTTGTTAGCAAGCAACGATTTTTTTCAAATACTGCTACAAAATCAAGCAAAAATTATCCCTTTGTCTAGATACTTTTTAGGTTAGAAAAAGAGACCTGTTCGAAGGTATTTGTACAACACAAGATATCCAAGGCATACTAAGATGCAGGGTATGGCCAGATTTTCTTTAGTGCCCTGTGCTGCCCTTTCCTTAGCATTCCCGGCGTCTATAGCCCTTTTCAAGGAACCAATCCTAGTACACCGAGATACGCTTTTGTCAGGCTTGGTCTAACAGTAATCCGATGTATTGGGATATGATAAAGGGAGAAAAGGTAATTGAAAATTGACTGAGCGGGATAGAAATTTAGCTTTTGGATACCTGGACAAGTCACACTGGACGTCTGCACCCTCATGAGTATTTTTCTGATTTGTGCAACGCTTCACAGTTTGTTTACAAAGTCCTTTTACCTTTTAATCAGGTGGACTTATTTAGCTGTTGTACATTGCCTTTTGCACAATCGACATATTGGCCAATAACATTTATCTGATCTTATCTTATCTTAAATATTATGGCTTAGCTGTACTTAAAGCCCCAACATATTTTAGACAAATTGTGCTAAGACTGCTTGAACCCTCTTTAAATGGAAACTTTTTACAACCAGACCAAAGAGCCTATTGACCAGACTTATGGTAAACTAGCCACTAGACTAAGCAGTCATCATCATTCTATCAGGTCTATCATTCAAGGATTAGTGGATTTTACTCTTTAGATAGTGTCAATGCTATCTTTTTCATCAGTGACTAACATTTACTGTTAAGGTTGATAAGAAAGTCACATAAAGTCACATGACAACATTTATTAGTATCCATACATACATAATCTTGAGATTTTACACACTTATAAACTTATAAATTTTAGTCAAAACCTGATTTATGATAACTTGTCAATGAGTGTATAGCCGCAATAGTCTCGCCACCTGGTGGCCTAGTTCCAAAGGGGGACTCTTATGCAAAGATAACATAATATAAATCACCTATTATCGTTATGATAGACGTGTTTTAAATTTATGTTCGATCAGAATGTTTTTTCTTCTAAAAAGTCTTGTATTACATATTGCTACACATTGCTTTATCTTTTATAGTGTCTATAATTTTATAATTTAACCACTTTTACTATTATTCATCTTCCGTGGTTAAGCATGGAAGCTATCACAGTTTTAGAGACTATTTTGACAGAACGACCTTTCTGCCAGGTGGACAGCCTCCAGCTATACGCTCATTCCACTATCATGATTTTTGACATTTTTGCAGGTAATCTTTTAATTCTGCAATCTAATGTTTACCAGTCTACATATCATTAATTCATACTAGGAATTCTGCAATTGTTTTTAAATAGTTTTAGTTTCTAATCTTGCATTCCGAATGAAATCATTGACACTGACACGCACACCTTTGAATCAATCAGACTCAATGGCAGTCTGTGTGTTTAGATGTGGTTTTGTATATTTTCCAAGCGTTCTGCTTGGCCGATTAGATACTGTGGAATACAATCCTGTAAAGAAGTAATACAAAACACATGAAATTATGAATTTTATACATGTTACTTTTTACATAATCACAAAAAAATAGGGCTATCAAATTAAGGTTTAAACAAGTATTGATACTTTTTTCTTGACCTTCACATTCTCAACTTTGACCGGTCGACCTTCAGTTGTTCTTTTACTCCATTAATGGGAATATGGCTGAGTTTTTTATTTAATGTACTTACTCCACATCACCAAATAAGTTAATGAATCAGGCACCTTCCATCATGCACTGGAATAAAAAGTCAAAGGTCAGAGCACAACTGAGTAAATAATGAATAAAGCATTCTTTACATGTCAAGGATAACAACATCTGGCATGTAAAAGACCCATCCAGATAAATGTTGAAAACAATACTTTGTCTGCATAAAAACTCTCCATTGGGAAAGACCTGCCGAAGGCTTTCAGTAGATGGCACCTTCATTGGCAGCCTTTCATTCTTTCAGGCAGCGCCTCTGAAGAGCATGACATCGAAGAGGCACTATGTACAACTATATGTTCTTGAATAGATTGTCATGTGTCTCAAGAAAAGGCCCATTTTTGATGACACATGCTTATGCATGAGTATTTGTACCATTGAAAAGGAGCAATGATAACATCCTTTTTGGCAAATATGATGTACTTGTACACAAGACAGCTGAATAAAATCATAACTATGAGAAAATGTACTGATGCATTGACACTTATAAGTTGTATGATTGTAGTATAGATAATGTTATACTGCACTGTCTACCTCCCATATGACTCTGTGCACAATGCGAAACCTCTCATGTGTATACACAATATCTTCTACACACAGTATTTGCCATGGGAATATGTTAAAAACATGAAATTATTTTTAAATAACAGAAGGGAGAGGGTGGTCATAAGTATTTCCATGGTAATGACGTTACTATGCATAAACTGCATTTCAACTGGTTGATCATTTACACTAGTATTGAAAAGTGAATTGATACAAAAGGTATGAGAAATATTAATGGTTTTTTTTATAGAAGTTTAGAAGGATAATTCTACAACGGAATGAAATGTTTGTATGGAATGTCATTTTGAATAAAGTCTTCTCTTTAGAAAAGGATCTTCGACCAATATCCCTTGCTCCAGTCCTTTCCAAAGTTCTTGAATCAAATTAGGTATAATCGATGCAGGACACCACCACACACAGGGACTCACAATATGGGGTGATGAAAAACTGCATAACTACCCGTACCCTTATATTATCAATCTAACTCACTCTATTTTGAAACATCCAACATAAACATAACACAAGAAAGAGACAAAGATATTAGCATTAAAACCAGTTTTAATGCTAGAATAAAGTAGACCAGCCCCATTCTATTTTGTTATCAAAGCCACATGTTAATATTTGCCCGATGTACAGTATATGCAATTCACACCTGAAGTCACAGCATATACCAAGTAAGACACATATAGGTGAATCATGATCATTCATCTGTGTATGTTTTGCTTTTCAGGGTTTTTCCGTTACAAAGTAGATCTTTTGAATTGGTGTTTACATGTAGCAAGGATGAGTTGTCATTGTACATAGTGCATTCAAGAAACCCCCCTACCTATGATAAGTGGTGAATTGAAAATCATCAGGTTAACAGACTATTCCCATTGATATGGAGTTCATTTAAGATGGATTAACATGAAGGTAAGAATGTTATTAACTTTATTTGAAACACTGTGTATAAGAAATGTCTGACCTGTTTCCATAATATAATGGTATCAAGTTGTATCAAGTTGATACTGTTTATGCCATTGATTCTAACTTAATTGAGAAATCATATCGTAGTCTCGAAATAAAGTTATTCTATATAGTCTTATAAGTACCATTAGGTGTGCATTTGAAAGACTGGGGGGGGGGGGTGGTCAGTTATCTTGCTGCAAACGAGTTTGACTAATTATATTTTCTTCATAAATATTAGCTCTCATTCAATTTTTATTTTGGTCTATACAGCTTGGTTTTAATTATATCTGGGCAACTCCTTAGCTTTCATTTGATAGATAGTTCTAAGATAGTCAAGCACGTTTTCAATAGGACTATATTTTTTGAAATGTTGTTATTTCTTTTTTCTAAATTGAAAATAAAATAAACTTTTAACAAGTTCTACGACTGACAACAAGGCATTCAAGACCCCCCCCCCCTCTTCTTGTATAATAAGGTAAAAGTAAGTATAATGTTTGCCACAGGTTATGAACCTTGTCAATGTTTTAAATTTTTATTATATAGCTACTCGGTTACCATCATACACATAGTAGTCCTTTTTGTATCCATTGAAACCACTTTTGTTATAGCCATTTAGTGGCAGTGAAGGGTGACCGACCTAGGTGACAATATACGAAGGAATTTGAATTATAAAGATATCAAAAAGAGTAAAATCAGCTGTTCGTTTTGTTACTTGAAAGGGAACTATAGATGCTATTCTTTAATGCATTATGTAGGTCTAAAGTTCTTCTGATTTTTTTAATGAAACAAAACTAAAGTGGAACAGTATATACTGTCATTATGGTTCGATATAACTGATTATGTAGTTGAGTATAATGCAAGGGGAATGTTTTGAAGCACAAAATATGGCCACCTTCAAGCTTGCCATACAAGAGACCCTTGTTGATATTCGATCCAACATTTTCTCATTTATATGAATGTCTATTTTTACAAATATTCTCTTCTATTTTTACTTGAAAATTGTTTAATTAGTCATTCCTTAACCACTCAGATTTGTTCATCCACAAAAAATTCAGAACTTGTTAATATTTTTAAATAAAGCTCTAGAATATAGTTGTTAGAAAACGATTGTTCTATGCAACCAAATCTGACACTTGTAAAAATAAAAAAACAGGTATGTGATTATTATTGCTTTTACTATGATAAAGATTTATTGGGTGCTTCAAAGGCCAAGGCTATTGTTAGTAGTATTAGTAGTAGTAGTAATATCATAATTATCATTATCATCATTATAATAATTATCATTATCGTTATTATTATTATCGTTATTATTAATATTATTGGTACCTTATTACTACTACTACAGAGTTTTAATGGCTTAATGCATAGCACGTACAGTATGGTATTGCAAAAGGTCCCCAGTTTCGAATTCGGGCAGTTCCATGTGAGTCTTTTTCACTGGCTTTCAAGATATGTCATTAGGATGAGACAAAAAAAGCCCCATGTCACGGATAACAACATCTGGCATGTAAAAGACCCAGGTAAATGTTGAAAACAATACATTTATCTGCATAAAAAATTCTCCTTCACCGAAGACTTTCAGTAGATGGCGCCTTCATTGGCAGCCTTTCATTCTTTCAGGCAGCGCCTTTGAAGACTATGACCTCTAAGAGGCGCTATAGAAATTTTAAAAAATTATTTAATTTATTATTTACTATTATTATTGTTATCATTATTATTACTATTATTATTATTATTATCATTCTTCTTATTATTATTACAGTCTAAAGTGAAAAATGCCGTAGTCATTTTAACTGTAATGTAACTGTAACTGAATTTTGAAAACACCCAGTTTGTTAACGTTTCTAATATCATTTGGTAAAGAGTTATACTAATACACTATGAGTATTAAATGAAACATGTTTCTTTTTCTTTACAGGTAGCATCCTCCTGCTATAACGATGCAGCAACATGATGTTTACCCATATGTACCATTGTTCTGGTGACTATGTATTGTGGAGAGTAATATTTTACTAGAATGACATATCATCAGTGAAATTTATCAAAAAGCCACCAAGACAATCATGGCCCTACCTTTTACAAGAGAGTCAGAAAACCACCACAGACTGGAACTATTGATCAACAGATTAGGGACCAAAGCTATCCAAAGAACCCTAGATCATTTTGCAAGAGCTGTTTCATTCAATGATTTTCTACAGGAGAAACAGATAGAACTTAAATCAAAGCGTTTAATCCCACCCCTACAATGGGAGAAGTTATATCCAATGACAGGGGCAGTAGTCACCACTAAGGACCTCAATTTCATACTCTGTTTTATCATTTTGAGACATGTTTGTCATCTTAAAGCCCCAATTAACGGATGGGACAGGAAACCAGCACCCACAGATACATCCTTAGAAGGAAGTCTAGCTCTGTTGAAGTATTTCAGAAATGTATTACTTCATTCAGATTCTAAAGAACTGCCAGATGTTGAGTTCAGCGAATATTTTACAGAAGTATCAATGGCAATCCAAAATATCAGTTCAAAGCTACCTCCTGGAATATTTGATGTTGATGCAAAGGAAATTAGCCTTTATGATTTTCCTCAAGAAAAAAAAGGTAAACATATGATAGAAAGTATCAAGTGATGTCATCAAATTAAGAATTGCTGTAATACGAAAGCAGTGAAATATCAGAATCTTTAGTTTAAAAAAAGGGAGGGTACCGAATGGAAAAGAACACGAAGCTTTATATGTTATGTCAAAAAGGTTTTTTTTAGGAATATTGTAAATGAAACAATTATCGCTTTTTATCCCTTTTCATCTTCGTTATATCATGTTTCACTGTGGAATTTGAATTTTTAACTGACAAAATCTTCAATGAACATTCAGTTTTTTTCCTAGTTTTTAAATTATATTTTTCTTCCTTACTCTTCTTTTTTATTAGTCAGTAAACATGGTAACATTCACGATTTTAGAGCTTGTTATGACGATTAAAAAATTAATAGAAAACAATACATTGTCTGCAAAGCATATTCTGAGTGGGAAACTAGCGGTGGCGAAGGACTGTAAGGTCCGACGTGCGATTTGAGTGGTCAACCAAGGAATATGAGTGCTATACAAATGAACAATACAATACAAGGAATATAACAATCTTATGTACAGCGCCTTTGAGCATGTTTACATATGACAAGGGCGCTATAGAAATGTTTAAATAATAATAATAATGTATGTCTGTATGTCTGTCTGTCTGTGGACACGCATTTGTCAACATCATAGCGGAAAAAATTAGCAACATAGGAGTACCAAATTTTAGGAGAGATATATATTTAGATCCCTATGTATTTTGAGCAATTTCTAGGCAGTTTTGTATTTTTCGTGAATATTTTGGGTGTTTTTTTCAATTTTTCTTGTCAACGTCGTAGAGGGAAAACTATGCAATATAGGAGTACCAAATTTTACAATACTATCAAAAATGTGTTAAGTAAGACCCCTATGTATTCTAAGGTATTTTCAGGCAAATTATATATTTTTCGTGAATTATTTAGTGATTTTGTAAAAAAAAAAAATTCAAGATCGAGTAACAACACAGCAACGCAAGAGCATCAAATTTAAGAATAGTTTCAGAGATGTGTTGACTTAGATCCTTGGAAAATTACGGTATATTTTTAAAGGTCTTATTGTCAACCCGATAGCATTTTGACACCTGTAAACATTCCATGAAACACAATAAACTTGTTTGTCTGACACTGATAAATAAAAACTTGTATTCAAAAGTAATACACAAATTCAAATTAAAATGTGTATCATATATTTAATTAATGCAATTAATTATATGCATACACATGTCTTTTCACAAATATTTTTCAAGGCAATATAGATCAATACAAGGCATATCAAGAAGAGTCTGGAAGTGGTTATCACTCTATAGATTCTACCTATGATCCAGGCAGCGGCACTCCTCAAGGTATTTTTTTTTCAATACAAACTTTCTGATTGTTATATTGGCCCAGAATTGTAAGAATTGAAAATTCTTACGAATAAATCATTCGTATGAGCAATTGTGACCGTAGCATTAAATGAAACTGAATAAGGATAACAGCTATATCTTTCTTATACTTCAGTGTCAGATAGTAAAGGGTCAGATAGCAAAGGACTGTTGGATTCAGAGCAAGAGAATTTTGTAAGATTGTTAATGCTCATAGCTGAAAAGGGAAATGAAATATTCAGGAAGACTTTGACTTTCCTATCAAAAACTAAATGCAATGTTGCAACATTTCAAGAAGTTCTTGACATAGCAAAGCGATATAAAAGGAAGATTTCTCCACCTCAAGTAAAAACAATTTTGTGGCCTGATCCAACAACTTCAAAAGAGGAAATTAGCAGTGTGGAACAACTAAGCATTACAGCTTGTAGTGCTTTACTCAATTTACAAGAAATAAGTGACCTTACTGATGAAAACCACAAACCTTTGAAAGAAGCCCTGGAAAATATCAGGATCTTTCATAAAAAAATCGTGCACTCCATAGATCCAAAGTATTCAAATGACAGTTTTAACCAAGAATTTGAAGATATCAGAAAAGCGTTCAGTGACATTGCACAATTTAACCCATACCTGGAGATACCTGATGATGTAATATTAGAATACAAAACACTCCCAATCTCAAAAGATACAAACACGAAAGAAGGGCAGGAGAGAAACATTAAAGAGCAGGAGGAATATTTGAAGAGAAAGACAAAAGAACCAATAGGTATCAAATTATAAATGAAACAGCTTTTGTTTTTTACCCTTTTCAACTTTGGTACATTATGTCTCACTATGGAATTGTATTTTTAACTTTTAAAATTTTCCATGAGCATAAACATTTTTTCTAGTTTTTTAATTATATTTTTCTTTTTCTTTTATACCGATATTTCTAGTCAGTGAAGATGGTGAATTAGTCATTTTAGAGCTTGATGTGCCACCAAAAATAAATATACAAATTTAAGAAGAAGAAAACATGAAAAAACATTTGAATGTGGGTGGGAAAATTATATTTGCTTCAATTGCTATCGGGTGTCCATGTACTGAAGTTGAAAAAGAGTAGAAAAAGGAAAAGCAAATTTTCGGCTTACTTGTGTTTGATATATGACAGCATATAGTATTTTTAATGCTTACAGAAAGTAAATTGGTCAACAGAAATGAGTATAAAAGTATTTAACATCAGCTTTAGACTGCATTTTATTCTATAAAAAACATGGTCCATCATGCTAAATTATAATAATCATTCATAAAATTAACTACATGAAATGCCCCTTTATTCATGTTAACTGGAACTGGGTGGGGATAACAGCTCTATCTTTACTTAAATTTCAGGGTCAGATAGTCAAGGACTTTTGGATTCAGAGCAAGAGAATTTCGTTAGATTATTCATGCTAACAGCTGAAAAGGGAAATGAAATATTCAGGAAGACTTTGACTTTCCTATCAACTGCTAAATGCAGAGTTGCAACATTTCAAGAGGTTCTTGCCATAGCACAACTATATAAAAGGAAGATTTCTCCTTATGTAAAAGGGATTTTGTGGCCTGATCCAAAAACTTCAACAGAGGAAACTAGCAGTGTGGAACAACTAAACATTACAGCTTGTAGCGCTTTGCTTAATATACAAGAAATAAGTGACCTCACAATTGAAGCCTACAAACCTTTGAAAGAAGCCCTAGAAAAAATCAATAACGTTCGTAGAACCATCTTGCACTCCACAGAACCACAGTGTTCAAATTACAATTTTAACCAAGAATTTGAAGATATCAGAAAGGCGTTCAGTGACATTGCACAATTCAACCCAAAACTGGAGATATCCGATGATGAAATATTAGAATACAAAACACTTCCAATGTCAAAAGATACTTATAAGAAAGAAGGGCAGGAGAAAAACATTAAAGGTCAAGAGGAAAATTTGAAGAGAAAGACAAAAGACTTGGAAGAGGAACAGGAAAGAAAGATGAAAGAGATGGAAGAAGAACAGAAAAGAAAGATGAAAGAAATGGAAGAGGAACAGAAAAGAAAGATGAAAGAGATGGAAGAGGAACAGAAAAGAAAGATGAAAGAAATGGAAGAGGACCAGAAAAGAAAGATGAAAGAGGTGGGAGAGATGGCAAAGGAACAGAGAAGAAAGGTGAGAGAGATGGAAGAGGACCGGGACAGACATATGGAAAAAATGATGGAGGAAATGGAGAAAAAGATTAAAGCACTGGAAGAAAAACAGAACAGAAAAGTTACAAATCTTGAACAGAAGCTTGCCAAAGTGAATCAGAAAATGGAAGCAGTGGAAGGTATTATATGATATTTTAGGTTTCTACTCCATAGTATTTCAACACCAAAAGAAAAAATCAGAATTCAGAATTAAAGGACTTTAAAGTGCACTTAAAATAATCTTGTAAAGGGCCTTTGAACATTCTGAAAATGGTGCTTTGTAAGTGTCTCATTTATTATTGAATATCATTATACAGCCAACATTGACCAGTACTGCTAATCATTGACAATGATATGATGAAAAACGTTCGTTTGAGTTAAGGAAACATTCTTTTCTCTTGATATACATGAAAAAGTATATCATAATTGTTTTTGCTACTATGAACTGAAACAATAATTTGTGAACATTTTTTTTATATCATTTCAGTTAATGAACTGCATCTAGCAGAAGAGGTGTACACACTTTTGGCTTCAAAACTTTTTGAGTAAGTTTTCCTTGTGATACTCGATAGTAGGTACTAGTATATCAGAGAGATCAAAAGACACTTACAGATAGGGACAAATATTAATAGATCAACCAAATATTCTGCTCATTCAATAAATCATAATTTAGTTAGGGTTATGTAGATTCATCTAAGGTCCCGCTACATATATTAGTTGGTTGACAGATGTGAAAGGTCCATTTGTCTACGATGTTGTACAATTAGTTTTCTTTTCTATCTCTCTGTTTGAGACCCTCTGTTGCCAACTTATCTTTAAATATATTCTTCTTAGGTATCTTCTTCAAATCCTCTAAGCCTACTTTCCCCTCTCTTGTTTGTTCTCCAAGTCTCTGCATGCTGCATATAAGAGAACAGATCTAACACTACTCTTATATATCATGAGTTTGGTGTTGTTTTAGGGCTGACTGTTTCCATACTGTGTTGAATTGAGAAAAGGCTCTAGCTGCTCGGGCTATCCTAGATGATACTTCTCTCATCATTTCTCTTTCGGCTGAGATGAAGCTCCCTAGATATTTAACTATTATATCAATTATGTTTCTGATCAGATTCTTTCTTTCTTCCAGATATGATCATGTTATATCTACCAGCTTGTCATACGAGTTACAAAAATTTAAAGTGGAAATAGAAAAAGGACATCTTGAACGAACCCAGCGCTTCATTATGAGAAAACTTAAAGCTAGCAGGAAATATGATGTTTCAATGAGGTTGGTTAAAATTTTAGAGCTGCCAAAAATCCCCTCTATTACTAAAGAGCATGTTGAGTATTTTCCCTCACTAAAATTGTATTTACCTAATGACAGTCGTGAATATACCCAAACTGCAACAGTTCTTGTCAGTCAAGGTGAAGGCTGTTTCTTGGTGACGTGCAATCATGGGGAGGACCATTCTAATGTTCGCATGTTTACTAAGGCCAATGTAAGTGGAGAAACATGTGGGGAATGTATTGTGATGGATAAGCTATGGCATCAGATAAAGCCACACCAAGGCACTAATCAGACACCTGCTGATGCAACTGGTGCATGTGCTGTCCCCTGTAACAATAATGTTGACATGTCTGTGTTTGAAATTTCCAAAACTCATGCAGAACTACTCCAAAACGATGATGAAATAAAAACTATGATCACATCAATATATCAGCCAGATCTTGACTCTGATCATTATTTGAGTGATCTTAGAGCAAAAAATAAATCACTTGTACAAAAGTGGGGGGCAGTAACAGGCTTAACACGTGGTGAGATTATTGAGGTTGGAAAAAGATCCAAATACAAACTCAAAGATAAGACAGTTCAACTCACTGATATGATTGTCACAAGAAATGAAGGTTTCCCAACTGAAGTCACAAAAGAAAGCAAATTACAGCCAGAAGGAAAACCTGATTATTCCGATTACAAACCTGTCAAAGAAAAAGTTTTTTCAAAAGAGGGTGACAGTGGATCTGCCATAACGACAAGACCTACATTATTTCCTGATGGAAAAGGTAAAACAGTTGAAGCCATTGGTATGCATCTTTACGGGTTGGGTGAAAACGAAGATAAGGTATCCCTTGCGTATCCCCTTTACAAAATGATTAAACAGTTTGAAGACGAGAAGGGTGTGAATATAGCATTGATGCCTACACCAGTTGACTTGATAACTTTAGACTCTGTGAATAATAATGATTAACCAAAAGCATTAGTTATGTATTTTGGTCAATGATAGTTTAGAATAGTTTATTTCATAAATATAGCAACCATTGGCTGGTGTTTATATGACATCATATAGGGAATGAGGGTCTAATTGCTTTTTTAAATTATATTATATTTCTTCAAGCTGCATGGATATTTTCATATATCCAAAAATGATAAAATCATGACCTTTAACATGCTCATAGCTTTGATATTGTGACCTGGAATTGTAAAATGCTTTTTCAAAATGAAAATAATTACGATTTAAAATGATAAACGTCACAGAAAAAAATCTGTTATTTTGAAAACTACCAATTTTCAGCCCACTTTTGACATTTCAAATAGCCACAACTTTGTCACGTCCATGTGGCTTTTATTATTATTATTGGTGCAGTTCGTTGATTTTCAACATAGCACGTTGAATTTTTTCTTTCCATTTCTTTCTGTTGTTGG
>JAVSBT010132764.1:0-14866 GCA_033118115.1 Pharyngocirrus eroticus
GGCTAGAAACAACCCCCTTTTTACAAATCACTTTGGGTTCAAATGACTTATTTATTCGGTTTGAATTTGCTTCCAGATACCTTTAGATAAAAGAGCTTTAAAATGGGAGGGGCGGAGGGGGAGAGACATGTAATAACTCAGCGCTGAGGTTAATTTCAACGTAATTCATCGCTTCGATCATGAAAAATATTAATTCTCAATAAATGTTCCTATTCCACATAATCAACGCAAAGTTTAGTTATTCCTACTAGCTCTGTGAACACAACACATGTTTATTTTATCTCAAATTTTAAACAATGCCTCGCCTCTTCTCTACTATACATTTCTATATTAAAAGAATACAAATCCAGTGCTATATATCATACGAAGAAGTAAGATTACTTAAAACGAAATGGTTTTAAAGCAATGAAATTTTATTACAAATCTTGACTACATATTTGTGTAAAATCGATGTATACAATTTCAAGCACAGTAAATGACTTATGAATTGTCATGTGGACTTAAGTACCAGTGAATCTTATTGTCTATACGTGGTGCACAGTTTCTTAAAACATAATTTCAGTCCTTATAACAGGAGGTAGGTGAAGTCCTAAAGACACACAGAAAACTCTTCACTCACAGTCAAACCATACTCAAACTGACTATAGATGTGTGATCAAGTGATGGTGCCCAGAATGACTACACTTTCCTAGTCATATAGCTACAGGGGGTAGTCAAGTCATTTTTGACTATGGGGGGGTAGTCAATCCATGACTATAGTATTGTTTTCAATACAATTAGGGTCTCGTTACAATAAGGGTTGGGTAGCATGATTATATGACGACTATGGTACCATAGTCAACACCCTTCAAGCAATGAAGCAGGCACCAACAGCTCCATCAAATATTTCGGAACCTCTTTTGGAAAAAGTCAACCATGTCATGCTAAAAAAGGTAGAAAAAAAAGGCATTAAAGTAATATTAAACTGGAACAAAATTTGATGAATAAAATGAAACTCAACTATCATTGTAATTTGTATATTATGAACATAATTCTTCATGTACATGTATCTACAAATCATTAGATAAGTTAGTTTTCAAATAAAATCAATGCACACGATTTAGGTCATGACTTTGAATTGACAATTTGACAGGACATTCACAGCCAAGATGACTCAGTATAAAAACTTTGGGGTGTTTTCAAAATCAATACATATCCAGCCACCATTTTCTGTGATCCTTATATTGTGTAAAGATATATACTGTGAGAAACTTTTCAAATTATTTAGGTTTTATACTGTAAATAATAATTATGTAAAATATTCTTTTCAGCAATACATTGTTCTCTGCTCAGTTTAAAGCGCCTGAACCTTTTACACCAGTTACTTTCAGAGTTTGTGGGACAAAATATAGGGTAGTAGTATATCAATTCCTCACCTTTGGTTCGAGTGCTTTAAGCCACACACTACTCTTGGTTGACGTCTCCTTTCTTGCCTGACTGGTCTGCTTTTATCAATGCAGCAAGGATGTGTCTGCGATAATACTTTGCATGGCATGGCCACATAACAATTGGTGGCAGATCATGGATAATCGCAGCTGCATTCTGAAACCAAGACCGAAACAAATGTTGACATACATGTAGAAACAAGATCTTTTAAATAACATTAATGTACGTGACTATGAATGGATTGTTTGGCTTTTCATTACTTCAGTACCAGTTCCTAAAGTTCACAATTACCAAAATCATTATTAATAGTAGTCAACCAGTTATTCATCTTTTCTTACTTTTCAAAAAAAAAAGAATACACATTGATGGGCATAGAAGTATACAAGCCATAAATATTCATTATGGGGTGATATCAGCCTACCATTAACACATGTACACCACAATCAGTAGCATTTCTCTGTTTGGTACATGGAATTGGCCTCTCTTTCCATGACTGACGGTCTGGTTCGATGCCTGCTCTTCTTTGCATTAATGCCCTTTACAAATAAAAGAATAATATATAACATGGATGGAATGAATTATTCTATTTCAACTTATGCAAAATTAATAAAATAAAATTGAAAAAAATGGCTTTGTGATATGTTTAGCACCAATATATTTTGTATTTTATTTAATACAGTAATGCAGTGGCAGGTTTATACTAAAATTCTAACTTATACTACCATCCTCATATAGTACATACATATCTGAAATATAGATGAATTGTTACGAGGAATTTTTACCCCCACTTTCTCATAGTATTCTCTTCTCTATTTTTATTTGGGACTGAGTCCAACACTGATAGTGTTCTTTGAGGAACATTGGCCACCAAAAGGTGCCAATGGCCTGGAGTCCACATTGGCCATACAATCCAATGATAACTTAAAAACAGTTCCTGAAAAATTAGGAGAGAATATTTAGGCTATGAAACATACTGACTAATTATCAATGTTACAAAATAGAAACACACAATGTATATAAACCGGTAGAAAATAGCAATCCAAGAAGAGAAATATGTGGGCTCTATAACCATATTCTAAAAATACTCACTTTATCATACAACATTAATTCAGCACCTCTTTCTTCATTGGTTTGACTCATTAGATGTCGTGATAACACCAAAGTTTCCTTGGTCCCTTCATTGGCCAAGAGGTAAAGATACGCATGGACCACCTAAAAGGCCGTTTAATAGAGAATGCAAGTATCAATAAGCCTGCTATAAGCATTACAAGCTCCAGCAAATAACTGAATGTGCTGAAAAGTAGAAATTCCACAAAAGCAAACTTCTTTGAACTCTATTACTGAGTTTATAATTACTGTTTTTGACAATAAAGCTAAATGGTTTAAAGGTGGATGTTGAATGGATCTACTAGTACTTGAAAGTTGCATGTCTTAGGGACATTATTGCGAATATATTGTTATATTATGTATACAGGGCCTTAAGGAAGAACAGTCACTGAATGCTTGAAATAAATAAAATAATAAATAAATAAAACCAGTCAATACACTAAAGGCCTAAGGGTAAAGGTGACATTTTTCTATATCAAATTCGTACATACCTTGTAATGGATCTGTTCTCCAGGTGCTAAGGAATGTAAATCATTTGACTCCAAGTCCAAACCATGCACAGATAGTTTAGTATTTCTTGTGATTCTGTGAGAGTCTACCCTTGTCACAGTGCAGTCATGGGGGATCATATATAACATTTTCATGGCACACTGAATGTCTATACCATATGTGTGGGATAAGAAAAGCGGTAGGCCAATCAAATGGTTGTAATCAACCACATGACCGGGATAGTGCTTATCCAAATCCCACTTGATTGAAGAACAGAGATAGTCTTGCACCTCTGCAAGGCTTTTTCTTTCCTTTTGGGTTAAAGACTCCTTGATGGCCAGCAATCCTTTCTTGAATTCACTCATTAAGTAAACATGCACTACCTGCCCTTTCATTGACGCCATTTCCTCAGGATGTATGTATGTATGTACTGCGGTGTCGCGCTGTATATTCTTAGCAAAATCAATGATGGGGGTAGCTTCTTCTTGTAAGTAGAGGGGGTTGGTTTGGGGTGTATCTTCCTTAAGTATACCAATGATCTTTTCCAACCCTAATGTTGCCTTGTTCAAAGCCATTGGAGCTTGGCAGAGGTAAATCAGATCTTTGACTTCTTTAAGTTTGTCCTCCAATGCTGTCCTGGCTGGCCCAATACCTACATACTTTATCTTGAATTCTGCATTTTCATCCAAAGGATTGTCAACTGAAATAAATACCAACATTTGATTCACAACGTTTATGAACCTGGTATTAAAAGAAGATAAAGGCAAACAAATCTTGGTGGTCTCCTAACATGGAGAATAAGTAAAAAAAATTACTAAAAGGTTACGAAAGGTTATAAAACATGACTTATTACATTATAATTAAAAGTAAGGATCTTCTTTTAAAAGACAATTTACTGGCTGTAGCACACTAGCTCTGTTTGAGCAGTTGAGGGAAAGACAAGCATTGTACTAGAAAATCAGGCAAAATCCAAAATTCGCAGATCATTTGGGTGAGCCAAATCCATATCCATTAATTTTGCATGTTTTATACTTGGGTGGGTCATGTATCAAACATGTAATATGCTGAGTATGGATTTGGCTGACCTTTATCATATGGCATAAAGATATTTTTAAGTCTACTTTACAACATACAATTGTTCTTAGCCTCTTTCCAGGGGAAAGCCATTGGTAGCAATTGAAGATGTCTACTGACATTCATTATTTTCTTACATAAAGCAGTATTTTGTCGTCACAGATTTCTTGATTTCACATCTTTCCTGAAAGCTTCAAGCCCATTTTCTGTCTTTTCCAGGGCACAAAGAGGCTACAGCATTTATGGGGGGATATGAAGGAGGGTGGGAACCCATATTATCTCCTAATAAGGGAGATATGAGTGACAAGCTAGTAGAAAAAGTTACTCACTTTTTCCATTAATGAAAATAAGTATCATTTTCAGATCGAATGCTGCTGGGTTGTGGGTTGAAAAGACTTCAAAGCTGTAGTCCTTGAATCCTGGTTCTAGGATTTCATTCTTAAGTGACTTTTTATTCACCAAGCCTTGCTCCTTACAACTAACAGTAGGTAGAACAATCCAATGATGTTGAAATCCACCAATGCCAGGTGTAGTGGCCAGATACTTCTGAAGCTTGTCTTTTATATTGGATTGCTTTTCAAACACAATAAGATGAGAACATCCATCTCCTTTTCTTTTGATGATGTCTAAGATTCTTTCTTCAGAATCGTTCAATGCATCCACAGCTTTGTCATCCCCTGGAAATAATTGAATTCTATCCACTGGATACTCTTTTTGAATCATTTTTAGTATAGGATTGAGTTCGTCGCTTGTGTCTTTTCCCAGGGGGTTTCTTTGTAAAAAGTCTGAATTGGTCCACGTGAAGATATCAACAAGATATGTTTCAAACTGTTTCTTTGTGAATATATAACGATTGAATTTGCACACCCATAGACCATTTACATCACATTCACAGTTCAAAGTGCAATCCTCTTGAGCTTGCCAGGGCTTGTATCGTATCTTCTTTTTCTCTAATGCCTCAATGTTTATGAGAACAACACAGAAGCAATGTGTTTTGTTGAAAGGATTCTTGGTTAACCGCACTGTTCCTCTGTGGTTTTGAGCACCTAATACACCATATTTTGACATGGGCCCTGTGTAGGCTTCCTGTGTTTTGCATTCTACTGTAGGCCATGGTTCAACATTATGAAGAGGTAGTTCTGTAGTGTCTTTATTCAGAAAAGCCAACTCCAAATGATGAAGCATATTGAATAAAGGCACTCCTTCAAGTTCAGCTTGACCTTTAGAATTTCTTTTTATTTTCTCTTTGGATTCATATTTTGCAGTTGCCATTCTAAAACAGCCTGTGACATTGTCATCTAGTAAAAAAATTTGTGGAAGGTTGTAGTGTTCAGCAAACATTTGTATAAACCTTCTACTAAAGCCCACGCCTCCTTCTTCAGCTGTGAACTCTTTTTTTTTACTAAAGTCTTGGTAATTTGCACTTTCAGGGGTAAGTTCTTCACTTTCAGTGATGCTCTCAGGGAGTGATAGTATCATATGTGTCAATTGCCATCTCTGACAGTATGCCTGAAACTGTTCCTTCCTTACTACAAGAACCTGGACATAGTCACACTTTGTGTTCCCATCCACCATTGTATGGCTGTAGTTTAGAGTTGCTATATCTTCCCTACCATATGACGGAGTAAAAATCCAAGTCTGCAATACTGAAGTGTGACCTCTATGTGAGGCAGGGTCTTGTTGGTAAGTATTGGGAAATAGTTTCTCTAAAGCTGGTAGAAAGCGTTTTAAACGAGGGACAGATACCATAACATTATCACCCTTGACTTTAATAGCCTGAGTGATTGGTACGGCCTCGGTAGAGCTACATCCTTTACATGTATGGGATCTATCGAATGCTACAAACTTGCTAAACACATCCAATTGATCACTTCCTTGCAACTTCTTTTTTTTAAATATTATCTTTTGTCCCATTTGTAAGCTTGTTGGTCGTTTACCAAATTTGAATGGTTTATAAATTCTATTACATTTTGATGGTCCAAAACTCTGTTTGAGAGGTTTCCCATTTTCCATCATGTCCCAATGAGGATACTTCCATAACTCTGCATCATCCAAATCTTTGGTATCAGCTATGGCCACGTCTTCTTCATTTTCGTCTTCTTCATATTCGTCTTCTTCACTTAGATCTTCACATTCACAGATCATGTGTCTCAAAAGAGAAATTGTCTTAAGATAAGCCCCGGTTTTGCCGATTTGAGGCTCAGCCTCCAGTGATATTCGATTGCAGTGTTTTCCTGTATTTTCAATGTCATAACTGTCATCATGTGCAATAAAGTTGTCACCTTTCGTGTTCATGCTTTTATCGGGCCTAGAGAGGCTACAATAATATACTGCACTCTTCAGCAATGCATCTTTAAAGTCTTTATGCAAATTTTTACCAACTAAAGCATATGGTAGTTCGTCTGGATCATTTTTCACAGCATAGCGACATAAACGCCCCAACTCCTGTACAACACTGGCACCTGTCCAGGTTGATGGTCCCTTCCTATTTGTCAAGCGCAGGTCCATGACATTGAAACTTGCTGGGAATGTATCCCCCATTCTTCCTTTCTCAACAAGAATCAAAATACATGGTAAATTTTCCAGGTCGCAGTATTGACGGATCTCTTTGTGAAGGTGTTTACATGATTGACACTCAAGATTTGGGTCTTCTGACTTATAAAGTTTACAGTCACAAACAGTGTAATCTTTTTCCAGATGAGTACATTTGTTTGGTTGAAGAATTTTCCTTATCCTGTATAGAGCTGATCTATGTGCGAGTGTGCCATCCTTGTTTTTTCCAATTTCATCTATTTTGAGACTACCAAAATCTCGTAAAACTTCAAACTGATATTTCTGAGACTGCCCTGCAGCAACCCTTCTTGCTTCTGACAGTGTGGCATACAATTTGTTTCCGGTTTTTACATTAGTAGCTCGTACTATCTTCATATGACCTTTGATTTCTTCACCTTTCTTTGCGAGATCTTTTACGATGCGATAAGTTTCATTTCCACGATGTAATTCATCTTTCTCTTTTAGAAAATTTTCATTTTTGTATTTTAGATACTCTTTTCTTAACCATTTCAAATGCAATTGTTTTCCTGTCTGTTTCAGTTCTGACAATAATTTCATTTTTCGAAGCTCTTCAACATCCAAATAAAGCAGGCAGGTGAGTAATCGATTGATTAATATTTTGAATTGGTCAAAATCTCTGTCCTTTTTATTTTCAATGAAGTTTTTCCATTCCTTTTCCCACTCAGATTTTACGTCTTTTTGCAAAGCTTCTTCATAGCTTCTAAAAACGTCTGCTTTTATTGGGGCATAAGGTTCTTCCTTAGATGCCTTTTCTAGGGACTCTTTAAAGGTGGTCAGCAATGTTTCCTTTTGTTTCAATACTTCCCCAAAGCCCCTTGACAAATCTTTCAATAACTCATCAAGTGTATCACAGGAAAGTTGACAATCTTCAAATGCTTCCTTAAGAAGTATATGATATGCATACTCTGCAGCAAGAACATCATCTGCTTGACATTCTTCTTCAGAAGTTTTCTTTTCTTCCTGACCTTTCACAGTACATAATTTTGAACAAAGTTTGGCAAAAACTTTATCAGTTCTTATCAAACTTTTGTTGGAATCATCAAATCTCATGGTATTGTAATAATAATTCAGTGATAAGTACTTCATTGTGACTGATTGGGTACTCCTATCTGTTCCACCATATCCGAGTGCTTCTACAGAATTATGGTCCATGATTATAAAGGAATATTCTGAAGAGTGAGCCTTTCCAAACCTTGACACATTTCCTGGTTTTTTGCCTACAATGATCTTCCCATCTGTAAAACATAAGTGAGATTTTTCGCTGAAACTTTCAGATGTCAACTTTAGTTCAAAGACATCTTGTCCGAATTCAAAGATGATTTCAAACTTATCTGTGAAATTAATATTTCCACCCTTTAGCTTTTGTTTGCTTCCTTTGTCAACAAATCTAATGATCGGTCCATCTGAACTGTTAATGCAAACTAGTTCATATTCCACATCTGCACATTTGGTTGAAATCCAGACAATACCATTCATCCCCTTTATGAGATATTTTTGAGAATTCAGTTCATTGTTTTGTTCTTTCCAAGGATACAGTTTGCAATTATATCTAGATTCATAATCAGATAGCGACAAAGTCACACAAGGTTTTGCACCTGATTGTGGCATCTGTAATGATACTACAAGGCCATCTTTTATCTTTGATTCCAAGTTTTCGGTCCATTTCACCCAATGAAGATCTTTTGGTGCAGAGAAATCATTAGCTATTTCGACTTCAGACAATTTCTTGTCTACATCTACTACAGCAGCGTCTCTTCTGTTTCTTGTAACAAATACGTAATTTCTTGAGTCTTTGATGTGTGTGCGGTATAGTTTTGATTCAATGCGCGAGTTTTGTGTCAAGAGATTATAAGGTGTAGCAGTGACCAAAAGAATAACTACATTTGGGTGATTCTCTAGTGTCCAAGGATCCTTTACTAATTCAGTGTAAGCACTTCTCTTTTCATCCGATTTCTTAGAAATATCACATTGAACCTCATCAGCAATTATTAGAAATAAAGTTCTTTTTTCTAATTCCACTCGCCGTTTGAATTCTTTATGAAAATTCCCAACAACATTTGCATGATACTTGTGTACCCTCTTCTCTGCCTCTTTCTGAAGTTTTTCTATAGGGCCTTTGCTAGTTTCCCTTGAAAAACACCCTGTACCTCGCTCAGCTAATCTTAAGCGAGTCTGTATCTCCAACATATCAGAACGTGCTGTATAAATGTTAAATTCGAAATCATCATAGAAATCTAAAGATCTCTTATGATAGTATTCCTGGATCATACGTATTCTTTCTACTATCATTACAGCAAGTTGCTCTTGTTCTGGGTAATAAACAGGTGTAACAATGTCATAATTTCCAATTCTTGCTTCTTCTGGAAAAGGAAAATTATCTGCTACAATATGATGTTTGACTCTCTTAGTACCCGTTGTAGGTGGCTGAGGATCTGCTCTCTTGGTACTTGATTTAAGTGGCTGGGGAATCACTCTCTTGGTACCTAATGTAGGTGGCTGAGGATAGGCTCTCTTGTTACCTGATTTGAGTGGCTGAGGAATCGCTCTCTGGGTACCCGTTGTAGGTGGCTGAGGATCTGCTCTCTTGGTACCTGATTTAAGTGGCTGGGGAATCATTCTCTGGGTACCCAATGTAGGTGGCTGAGGATATGCTCTCTTGGTACCTGATTTGAGTGGCTGAGGAATCGCTCTCTGGGTACCCAATGTAGGTGGCTGAGGATATGCTCCTTTGGTACCCGATGTAGGTGGCTGAGGATATGCTCTCATGGTACCCAATGTAGGTGGCTGAGGACCTGCTCTCTGTGTATCTGATGTATGTGGCTGAGCATATGATCTCTTGGTATCCCATGTAGCTGGCTGAGGATATGCTCTCTTGGTTCCCAATGTAACTGGCTGAGGATATGCTCTCTTGGTACCCCATGTAGGTGGTTGAGTATCTTCTCTCTTGGTACCTGGTGTATGTGGCTGAGGATATGCTCTCTTGGTACCTGGTGTATGTGGCTGAGGATATGCTCTCTTGGTACCAGATGTAGGTGGCTGAGTATCTGCTCTCTTGGTACCTGGTGTATGTGGCTGAGGATATGCTCTCTTGGTACCAGATGTAGGTGGCTGAGGACCTGCTCTCTGGGTATCCGATGTAAATGGCTGAGAACCTGATCTCTGGATATCTGATGTATGTGGCTGAGGATATGATCTCTTGGTACCCAATGTAACTGGCTGAGGATATGCTCTCTTGGTTCCCAATATAACTGGCTGGTTTGCTCTCTTGGTACCTGATTCATATGGCTGAGTATCTGCTCTCTTGGTACCCGATGTAGGTGGCTGAGGATATGCTCTCTTGGTACCTGATGTATGTGGTTGAGTATCTGCTCTCTGGGTACCCAGTGTAAATGGCTGAGGACCTGCTCTCTGGGTACCTGATGTATATGGGTGAGGACCTGTTCTCTCGGTACCTAATGTATGTAGCTGATGATATGCTCTCTTGGTACCTGATGTAAGTGGATGAGGATATGCACCCTGGGTGACCGTTGTAAAAGTCCTTTCTATAGTCTCTCCTGCTTTCCTTTTTTTGCTCCTTTTTGGTGGAGGCCAGTCCCAGTCCTCCCATATTTTCTTAACTTCAACTTGACCTTCTGCTATTTTTCCCTCATGGAAACTCTTAGATCCTTCTGTGGAAAATAAAACAAAATATTTAACAACATACTTATAAAATTATATTCAACTATCAATAATTATGGATGTAAGTTTGCCAACATTTCTGAAGATATCCTGATATTTCAATTCTTCAAGGTGGGAAAAGAGGTCTGGTAACCTTTTAAGTTATTTGTTGCCTAAATCGGACGAAAAGAAAGAAAAATTATAAAGGAAAAAAAACCTGATTCTCAAAAAATGACACAGTTGTATCATGCACTAACACATCAATTTGGAGTGGCCTATTGGTAAAAAACGAATTATTTATACATATACATATACAGAAATACTTGGAGAGTCTCTAATGGCTTACATGCATTTTCATGAATAAAAACTTATTGCCTTAACTATTATAAAATGTCACATAATGATAACTAATCCATCAATTCTTCTCATTTTGACAAATTATTATTAACTGAAAATCTGATTAGGTTTAGTGTGACAAAATTCAGTCAGCCTAATTGTTCTGCTTTAACGGCAGCCTCTGTCAATCTTTGATCTCTTAGTGGATCCAACTAATGTTGTGTCGATTGAAATGGCCCCTGTTAACAAGCTGGTTAATTAATTTAAAGATGTTATCAAGACTACATTGTGTGATGTGTTGTTGATTTGAAAGTTTTCATGAATGTTAAAGCCTATAATAAGTTAGAGCCACCCTGTTAATATGAGTTTTTATCAGTTTAGTTGTTCCAAATTGCAGATTTCCAATTATGAAATTGTGTAAGTTTCGAGACATTTCGAGATATGTATAAAATGTGTGATTTTATTGTGGGTATAATAATTATATATATTGCTGATTATTATTCAAATCCTCTGTAAGACTATTATATCAACTCAGACAATAGGAATATGCAGTTAACTTCCTAAACTGTATACTGTCAATTTTGATTGAGAAAAAATAACATCCCTATCAATAACCCCTACATTGTTAGATTATTAATTGCAAAGGTGATATAAAACATACATATTAGTTAACATGTATTCCACTTATGTTTTTCACATAGGCATTGATTTGTGTGGTGGCATATCATTTAAACTCACATTCGGTAGTTGTTCTTTTAACCCATGGGCCTTAATCCTAGGAAGAGTTCCAGACAATTTTAGGCCAATTATGTTACTGATGCTGCCTAGAAATTTCCTATAAGAGCATAACTTAAAAAATGGCTTTCTGCTAAATGATATCATCAAAAAACATTCCTTAATCATAGTAAAATATGAAAGTATTTCTTTATAGATTGCCCCCTTTTAACTAAAAATTGAGGGTGACACGACAAACATTCAAGTTGAACTACACCTGACACTAATTAGCCTTTGATTCGATATTCTATCTAAATCATATAAAATCAAGTTGTGAGTCAAATTTGAGATCGTGAGCACAAACCTTGACAAAGTTATCAACAAATAAAAAGTGATTCATAGCCAAATGGGAGTAGTATTATGATAAAAAAAAATGGCAACTGTCCAGAACAAAGAAATAAACAAACAACTATTTTCTTGTGCTGAAAATGTATTACATTTTTCTTTGAACATTTGAATATACCTAGAATAGGTCCAATTGAGTCCTCCTCAGTCTTAGGTTTCGATTTCAGCCTTCTATACTTTATTTTTGGACTGTATTTCTTGCGTATTTCTTGTGCTAGATTAATCATTCCAGTTCTCGTTAGGGATGTTACCAAATAATCAATGAACTGTTGATCACCCATGTAATGTTTCTCTTTCCACAATGCTAGAGTGTCAAGCATGGCCTCTTCATAGTTGTCCTTATATTTCTCTGATATTTCGTCTAAAGATTTTCTATCAATAATCTTTTCCCCAAGTGTTCGCCATTGTTTCCCAACTTTGTCAGCCAAAAAAATAAATACCTCATCTACCCTGCTGTGGCCTAAAAGGAGATGCAAACTTGATTTGATAATTTCTACATAGAAAAAAACCCATTAGGGGATCAGTTTTATTCTTTTTTATGAAGTGTTTCAAAATATGTGGCTTATTGCAGTACTTGAAAAGAATAGTTAAGTCTAGATAATATAACATTTATGACAGAATGACACAAGTTGTATACATGTATCAATAGGTTTTAATTATTTAGAAATATGATAAAACTCACTCTGATCAATTTTGGGAATTGTATACATTTCAGCTTTCACCGTAATTACTGTAAATAAAAAAAATGTAATTAGACAAAAGTTAAGAGCTGGTCCAACATTTTTTTCACATGTAGATATTTAGAACCACTTTTTGATTACAATCGCATTTTAGAATGGAAAATTATTGCATTAATGATGAATATCAATATAAAAAGTCTTGCTTGCTTGTTTTATGAAAATATAATGTTATTACTTTCCCAAGAATTGTTTTAACTAAATACTTCATTGGTAAAAAGATATAATTTTTACCTTTGCACATCCTTGTTGATGTCTCCCTCAATGCGGTTGGAACATTTCCTATTACATCATTAGATTGTAAACAAATATAACATAAAATACAGTGAATGTTGTTCAAAGAACATACAGGTATAGATCTTAAGAATGTATCCTTTTATTTCGTAGTATCCTTACATTCTACATCACCTTTTTATTTTTTGGGGGAGGTTGTTATTGTTTAATGTAATCAAGTTGATTGATTGTGTTTTATTTTTGGGACAATATCAATTGGCTACTAATTATCATCATCAAGCAATGTTGTGAAAAAAGTTGCACAAAAAGGTAGTTTCAAATCAATACTTACTTTTCAATCTTTTCCACTCTTCTTCTTCACACTCTCTAGTGATACTTTTTTCTACAAAAGCCATAACAAGAAGAGAATTGCCATCTTTTTCAGCTTGCTTTTTAAGAAAATCTGTGATAAATATTTCACTCAATCGCTGAGATATAATCTGAAACTCTTCTCCCACTTCAGGAACAGGTCGGTCAACATCACAAATGTAATCTATAACTATACTGCCATCTTTCAAGCTTTCCAAATCAGTAAACATTTCTTCAACAGATTCATTGAGGTCTTCTTTTTGTTCTGTTGTGATTTTCTCTGCATGCAACTAATCAAAAGAAAAGAAAGAAATATAAGTTAATTTGGCAAATAAACTTTGATTTAGATTGAATATTTATCTCATAACAAAATTGACATGAACTATGACAGAGAATCAAATCAGAGTCAGTTGATTCATAAATGTAGCTCATACCTCTAATATGAGTACTAGTGAATGAATGTACATGACATTGTATGCTCACCTTCCTTCTATATTTTTTCTCTACAGAAAGTGAATCAAATTTCTGGATTAAACTATGCCAAAGTCCCTTTCTCTTCCTGCTGGGTGTTACTCTATTTTCTTGCAAATTTCTTGATTTATCTGTATAAATAAATAAATTCATTGGTAAAAAGAAGGAATTTGATATCATACTCTAACTAACGTGGAATTGTTAACTAAGAAAGAATAGATATAAATACTCTACAAAAGATGAGGAAACAAATCTTTCCAAAAAGCTGAAAGGTATATGAAAACAAAAGTTCCTACCATATATGTTTTGTATAGTTTTGATTTCATCTTCCAGATTTATCTCTTTTAATATAGTTGCCAATTTCATGAGGCATACATTTGGAATTATTCCTTCAATTTGTCTTTGCCAAATTAGGAGACAGTCAAGTAATATTTCTTCAGAAACGTGTTCCCTTTCCTCTGATCTTATATATTTCAGTGTGAACCCAAGTTTAACAGCAAAGAGTCTCCACTTGCTGCTCTTGATTCTTGACAAGGCTAAAAACATCTCATCCATACATTGTGACTCTTTTCAAATGGAAAATAATACATGAATAATTATGCTTACCACATAATCAAAAACCTCAAAAACAAGGAAAACAAATGAAATAAAGAGAACAAATTTGCAATCTAACTATGTCACAAGACGTTTCATATGACAAGAATGTTGATTATTTACTTGAATATGTATATGTCCATACTTTTAATTTCAAGAACTTTAATGGTACATTCTTTTGACTATAATTTACTTTTAAAGTTGTCAAATTTACAGTAAAAGAAAAAAGGGTTACCAGCTGAACTTTTTGAAAACTCTGCTAGACCAACAGCCCCTTCAACTTCATCCTTTTTTTCATTAACAAAAATAGAAATATGAAACTCTATCATCAAAAGTGTATAAATATAGTTTTTAAGCTTCATAAAAGGATTAATTAGTTATAACAAGTAAATGTGCGTTGTCTTGCTTTTTTCTTACTTTACAATTCACACGCATAGATTTATGTACATGTCTATTTCAGTACAGCTACAGAGGATTTCACCAAAGAGTATATATACTGAGCAAAGATATAAACGCATCACTTTAGATTTCCATGTTATTTAGAAAGCTTTATTCAGAATGGCTCCATGTTTTATATTTTAGACATTTAGAGCCAGTTCTTTCTACTTGAGGCAAAAAAAATAAAGATTTCTAGGAATACTTAAGATATGATATTTCTGCCCATCTGATAGATAGGATATTCCTAGAAGGGATAGAGAGTA
>JAVSBT010132875.1:2400-14865 GCA_033118115.1 Pharyngocirrus eroticus
TATACTTAAAAAGATCTATGTTAATAAATAGAAGTAGACACCACAGCCAAATATCATGCATACTTGGCTGAGACAGTAATTGACAAAAGTCCATCTCAAATGTGGAATGTTGTCTATTATCTCCTCAAATCCAGGGGTTTCCAAAATTAAATTGAAAAACTAGGTTGTTGTTTTAGTATTTTTATCACACAATTATATATCTATGCAGGATGTATGGAAATCCAAGTTATTAAAAGAAAAACTGGGTTTAAATCATAAAAAAATAATATATTGATGTCACTACACCAAAGAGGTTGGCTGTTCATTATTGTTGAACATTTTCATTAATGTTATAATCAACATATGACTCTTATTTTTAATTCCTTTCAATTGAAAAAAAGCAAAAGTTAAACACCTCTTATTGTTTATTTTTTCTTAACCAAGACAACCCAAATGATTCTTTCTTAAAACTAATTTGTTTTTCATCAGATATTGATCAAATCAATTGGATCATAAAGCATTTTTATAGCAATAAACAATTAAACAAACTAGTTTTCTTCTGAAATAGCTTTAGCAAAGTTGATTTATACTTCTGAATGGTGCTTTTCAACATAACAAGTCTATTATCTTGAACTAACATAATAAACATGTTACGAAAACGGTTAACTTCGTTCCAAAAAAAGTATAGACAAAACTATGATAACCTTTCTCACCAATAACCTAAAGAAAATCTTCAGAAATATCACACGCTAATCATGAGAAGACTTATGTAACCTGATCCTAGAAAAAATGGCCGAGAACCTCAATTGTCTAACACATGTACTAAGAAAAATTGATCTTGACTCAACATTATCATTGTTAATAGCTCCGCATCATTCAATGTCTAACAAACACTTGTGCATCACAACAGAGAAAAGGAACTGGATTATATACAAGTTTGAAAATTGAAGTTGCACAATCACTTAACACAAAATTGGTGATGATGTGCATGCAGAAGTGGGCATCTCTTGTATGAGACAAAATTAGGGCCACTCTTTAAACAATATACAGAAATAATTGATAATTTATTATATAGAAATGAACCACACTTCATAGTTGAAAGTTATTGATTTTTAAAAATGATCACTATAAATCAGGAGAGTTCTTCTTTCTATTGAACAATTTCATATTTTGTAGTCATTTATATCTGAGGAATTATACCAACTTTAGGAATTATACATATATATTCTAGTGAATGAGGCATATCTAAAAAAAAAATATGTATAAGGTCCACCATAATTATTCAAAACTTTCCTTGGATGTCATGATTTTATCAAGTATGATAACTTCTTATCTTCAATTTTATTCAATTTCCTCTTAAACTATAATCCTACTGACAGATTAGCATACATCACAGACTGTTAGGGAGCTGGGTTGGGTATAGTATCTTTTTTTAATGAAATATGTTTTCACTCTTTTCTTATTTGTGCACAAATGTCATCTAAATCAACATTTAATGAAGTGCCCTTTACAGATGAACACTTTGTTTCTTGGACTGTGTTTTTTTACCAAAGATATTCTAAGTTGGGGCAACAAATACATTTGAAAGATTCTCCTTTGGCAGGTATTTGTCAGCTAGCACTTATGTATTAATCTAACAAGGGGAAAATTACATATCTTTGGGTCTATATATAAAACAGAATACTTTTTCTTCCAGAACAGAACTTACATGTTTAATATAAAAGATAATTTGTAGAATCATTTGTATTTGGTGATAGTCAAGGTATAATTTTTTCTTCTTCTCATTAAATGTATGTGATGACAGCAACAGTTCCTAGCAAAGTCTTCTGCCCTTGATAAGTAACCAATACCCTAGAAGCACATGTGTTTATCTTTGACCTACATATCGCATCCTCCCGCCCCTGCTGTAAATCAAAACAACACTAGATAATCAAAATTCAAAGACTGGAGCAGACGAACCTTGGTGATGAGAAATAACAACAAGAAATTGAAACCACAAAATAGGCTTGTACACTATGGCTACTTTATGAACTGCAGACCATCTGTGAAATCTTGGAGAAAATGACAATGTATGGACACCATATCAAACAGCTGTGTTATATACAGATATGGGTGTTGGTTAGGGTGGTGTTTGTAAACAAAATCACTGAGATCATTTACAAAAGCACTGTCCTTTGCCAATAAACAGTAAATAACACATTACTATTTTTTGAAAAGACATTTTTACCCTCTTCCATGTTACACTCAATTTTCTTTTCTCTGACATGATGTTGACAGAATCTCTTCAATCAGTATCATGCCAACATTCTTTGACCAATGACCTCAAATAAATTCACTTAACATTTTGCAATAATTCATCAACAAATATGAAACTCTACACAGCACTTACACATAGACACTAGTGTTATTTAAAATGTTTTCATATAAATCAAAGAACATATGAAGCATAGTCTAATCAAGTTATAGTATGAAGACACCATTATGATGGTAATGTTAAAGGGTCATTCGTGTTGTTGTAAAAAAATGGCTACTGACAAGGTATAATATCCAACAACTTTCATTGAATCTATCAATCAAAATTAAGTAAAATTTAATGTAATAATTCAAGGAAAGCAAAGCAAACACAACAAGATCACAGACTAATATATACCAAGCCACATATCATTTCTCCAAACACAAAGATGTCAGATCTGGTACTAGTTTTCAATGAGAATGACACCAGTCAAAGGCCTATTATAGAAACAAATAATTTTTTATCTTGAAAACAAAATCTTAATCTGTCAGTATATCTTTATCTAGTCTTCTGACTCTTTGATATCAAAGCTTGACGTTGAAAACTTATGTTAGGGGATGAATAGAATATCTCAAAAGGACAGAACCTTTCATCACAATAAATGTCAATCAATTTTAACCTTTATACATTTTCAACTTTTCTATAATCAATATCATGTACCTATATGTAAAGTTTGAAGTGTTTTAGCATTTTACATGTATGGTTTTCATTTAACATTAAAAGTTGGCTTATGATTCCTCCTTCAAAAGAAAGTGAAACACATACTGTTCCTTTACAACCCTATCAGTGCAAAAACCTTCCAGACCCTGTACATCAAACATACAGCAAAAACAGAAATCTTGTACATTGGCAAGAAATAGCTTTGAACATTATAATGTATATTGATCATCATCAGAGACAGTAGAAAAAATATGCATCAAAACAAAGATCAACACCATGAACTATGACCCAACAATATTATTTTTTATGCCATTGGACCCCTGGTGGACACTTCTACTTTATATAATGATGATAAAATATTCATATAGCACCAATATTCTAAAGAGAAAATAAAAGTTTTCTGAAATCACATTGTCTTTAATTTCAATTATCTGAACAAGTGACTAAGCAAGTCTTTAAATTTGCTTTGAAAGTCTGCTGATTTATGGTGTTTCTAAGGTTATGAGGATATTCCACAAGGTGGAGGCTGTACAAGATAGGTTCTGTTCCCATTATCCTAGACATCTGTGGGAGAAAAATCCACAAGCATACATAACATTTAATTCAATCATTCAAAAAAGCTAAATTTGGAGGAACTTTTATAGCTGTGCTTATCCTATGAACACCAAGGGTTTGTAACAACTTGTAAACAATACCAATTGATAGACAACCACAACTGCAGACCAAAATAAAAACAGTTTTAATTTTCACATAAAAAGCAATATCTAGACTTTTTTCTATGTTGAATATTTTTTAATGAGTTATTTACATTAATAATATTACAGAATCAAGTTGTAATGGTAGAATAAAAAAACACAGAGTTTTGGAATATTGTTGTCTACAAGTATATAGTGTGGATATTGACATATTTGCACTCTGTAAAATGTCTGTTCTAAAACACAAGACTATTATTTACAGCCTGAGTGATCTGAAGGTTAAAGGTAGGTCAAAAGGCCCCATTACCCTATTTAATACAGTAGGGACATCCATGACCCCTGACAAATCAAATAAAAAATGAAATTCTCTTTTTACTCCCTAACATTTAAAAAGAAATTTATTTCAACTTACTGTGCTATAGTGCAGGGCCATCTTGAATTTGTCAAAATAAATCCACTTCTTAGCTTCTTGGGGGTCAAGGTCATGGAACATGTCTCTAGCAGTGAAACCAAAAGAATGGAATTTTCCTTCTGGGGTCAGCAAAAGACATGTAGGTGTCTTCTGATTGATGACTCCAGGGTCACCACCCTCCCATTTCCTCATCATATGGATGCTATCGGGATCCCTTGTAAAACTGAAAGCATATCCACTGAAGGTTGTACCAAAATCTATGGCTACAACCACAAAATGCCCTGGGGATGATCTGGATGGATCTGAAGCAGTCCCTGAATCTACAGAGCTCCGATGGCTCCTAGCAATAGCACTGTCGAAACTATCATTGGCCCCTTGTACTGGCGCATTGAGGTAGGAGGTGCTAGGTTGGTTCTTTGGACTAGTCTGAAACAAGGACTTAGGTCTTTTAAAGAATCCTTTATGAGATTTCTTTTCGGGCATTGTGCTACTTTTGGAGTTTTCTTCTGATTGCTCTGTTGGGCTGTAAGATACTACAGCATCATGAGGTGGACTTTTGGGGTCAGGGGTGGACTCAACTTTGCCTGAAATCTGGGGCTGTATGGTTTCCTCAGGATTCTCCATATCTTCTGAAGCCTGTGTTTTGTCGTCTTCTGCTTCTATTGGGTGGAAAGGTTCAGCTGCTTTGGGATCAGCTGGGGCTTCTTTTGATACTTGATGTTGTATAGTGTATATGATCTGAATAGGAGATGTAGGTGAACTTGGTTCTTCAACAGATGGCTCTGTTCCCTCTGACTCAAGGCTAGTAGGACTGGCTGGTGTAGTGGGTGATTCTGGGTCTTCTGATCCTGGACTATCTGGGAATGGCACAGCTTCTCCTTCTTTTTCTTTCCCTTTTTTCCCCTTTTTGTTTTTCCCTTTCTTGTCTTTTTTGGGACTTTTTGGACTCTTGGAGCCTCTATCTTTTTCCTTCCTTTCTTTGCTATGATCTCTTTCCTTATCTTTGTTTGGTTTGCGGCTGAAGAAGGAGAAAATTCTTGATCTTCTGTCCCCTTTCTTATCTTCTGGATTTTCTTTGAATAAGGCTGGTGTTTCTTGTTCTTTCTTTTCTACTTTGATTGGTTGAATGATTTCTTCATCTACACCTGCAGGTTCTTCTGGTGGGGAGCTTTCTACATTAGCAGATGTTTCTGCCTTTTCAATGTCCTCTGACACAGGTTCATTGGGTCCAGAAACACTGAATAGACTTTCCTTTACAATTTCTGGATGCAATTCATCTGATGTGGTAATTACTTCAACAGTTCTACAAACTCTTGTTCTTTCTGTCACCACTTCTCTCTCTACCACTGTTCCATCTTCTTTGACAAACGTTTCATTTTGTTCTGTAAAGCTGCTTTGAGTTTGGACAGATCTCTCACCATCTTCTACAGCCTCCACAGTGCTGCTTTGTCTTGTGGTAATTGTGGTCACAGCCTCTTCATTACCTTCTTCGTCCTTTGTCACAATTGTTTTCTGTGTAATTTGTTCTGGTCCTACTGAAAAGGCTACATCATCTACAACTTCTTCTGTGTATGATTTAGGTCTAGGGGTTTCTTCTGGTTCTCCCTCAGTGACAACTGGTGGTGTCTCCTCACTAGGGCTTGCTTCTGTTGCAGCTACTGTTTCTGCTATTTCTTGAATTTCTTCAACCACTTTATCACCTTCATTTACAACAGGCTCTGAAGGGTCTGTTTCATGTACCTCTGGCTCAGAGTGCTGTGGTTCAACTGGGGGTGCTGCTTGCAGATTTGGTTCTACAACCTCAGATTCTGTTGGTTGTTCTTGTACGGGTTCCACTATTGGTGCACTTTCTACTGAAGGCTGTTCTTGGCTAACAACGGATTCAAGGACTTCCTGTTGTTCTACAGGGCTTTCTTCTACTGTAACTACTTCACTACTTGTGACAGATTCCACTAAAACTTCACTTCTTGACTCTATAATCTCACTGTCTTGATTCTGTAAAGGTTCTGTTGGTTCTTCAATACCTGGGTTGACTGCCTCAGCTGATTCTTCAACAGCAGGATTTACAGTTTCTACTGCTGGAGCTGGTTCTTCACTAACAGGATTTACGGTTTGTACTGCTAGAGCTGGTTCTTCACTAACAGCATCTACTACTTCTACTGCTGGTGTAGGTTCATCAACTTTGACTGTTTCTACTTCTTGAGTAGGTGCATCCCCAGCACCCTGTAAGTCTTCAGGTCTTGGTGTTTCTTCGCTCACTGTTTCTTCAATGCTGTGATTTACAGCTGGTTCACCATTTCCTTCCACAGTTTCTTCTTCTGTGCCATCAACTGAATTCAGTGCTGGAGTATCTAAAAGTACAGGAAAATAAAATTAATTTAGATTTTATCTTTGTCATGCATATTTTCTTCTTTTATCAGGGATAATTTTGTTTTTTACAAATGGTATTTTTTCACATCCACACAACGAAAGAGGTGTAAACATTTAACTTTACAAACATCATCTACAGAAGCTGTCAAAATAGCTCAAAGGAAAAAGGATTACAAGAACCACAACATAACAAAATTAACATGTGATATCATCACAAAATTATCATGCTCAATTACATTTTTAAACACTACCTTAAGATTCTAGGACAGGTGGCAAAGAACTTCATGACATTCTTTAACTCAGTCAATCTAGGGTTACACAAAAGCTGTAGAAGCAGAACCTTTCCAAAATATCAGAACTGATACAGATCATAACAAAAACTTGTGACTGCATATATATATATTAAAAACAAGAGGGAGATATCAAGGTCAAATAGAGGTGAAAAGAAATTAAATCAGCATGAAAGTATGTTGTATACACAACGCAAGTGTACAACAATTGCAATGAACAAAATAGACACTTATTTACTAATATTTGCTAGAGCATTCTTTCTAAACTGTGACACAAATACATCTAGGCAAAGTATCAGAAGGCTTCTTGTAAAATGAAGGTGGTTCCTGTGTGGCCTGTAACATGTACTTGTATATATTGAAGTTAACTCTAAATTCCAATTCTAGAACTTTAGGCCAAGTATCATAACCAATTCAGTCTTTCACTTGGCAGACATCTTGTGACAATTACCCGGCACCCATGAGAGCAATATCAAAAGCAGTGATTAGGATTGCAGTAAATGTTGGAATCAAGATCTAGGATTCTAAATCTTGTTCTTTCCCACAGTTAGGGTGATGATTTGCAATCTCATTGGCTGCTATCATTGACTCCATAGGAAATCAAACCAGCTTTTCTTTTTTTTAGTTGTAAATGAAGTGTAAACAAGCCTCTCAAGCCAAAAGGCTACCAAAACAAAAACCAAAACAGATGGTTTCTACCTTGCTCACTTTCTTTCTTATAATATTACACCATCAACAAGTTAACTTGTTTAATATACACTTGCAGGGATAATTTTCAATTGGTTTCAATCTGCCAGATTCTGTAAACTTCAAAAATTAATTATTTAAAGCAAATTAAATGATGTACAATCATGTTGATGCCTGCACCAAGCCTGCTGGTGGTTGAAGACATACCACTGCTACCAACTTTTTCCTTCTGTGTGTTCAATTATGATTTTAAGCTAGACCTTCAGCTAGATAAAAATTAAAACTTGCCTTGCTTGTGAACAGTCTTTAAAAAATCATCAAAGACTGTAAATACCTGAAAGAATTCCGCAATAAAAAGGAGAATGCACAGAATTAATGTAAAAATATTCCACAGTGTCATTCCTTCAATTACCTCCATTGCATCTTGACCATTTAGATAGAACGATTCAAAGGCGTCTATTTGTCAATAAAATTCAACATGAAGTACATCGATTTTGTAATTTAAGATTTTTGCAATATTACGGCAACATTCCAAGAAAAGAATTTTCAGCATCCTACACACAATTATATGTATGCTAACAATGTAACTACACCCCCAAAAAATGGAGTCAATATCAAAACCAGTAACCAGAAAAATACTTAATTAAAAGCACAGCAATCTGATACTTTCATTATCTTGATCCAATGAAATTATAATATGAATGATCTTTATGACCCCAAGTAAGGAATTTATATCATATTGCTTAGAAAATATAAAACATATTCTATTGTTATGAAAGTCTGCTTTTACAATATATCGATAATCACAATCATTTCAAAATATATGTTAACATATGAATATTCATAGAGTATTCCCTAACCACAATAAACAATAGTAATAAAATCATTAATTACTGAAATTGGTACCTTTTCTCCGTTGAAGCATCAAGAATACGATATACATGTATCTTTTATATTTGCCTTCTTTCATATTTCTAGATAGTCAATGAGACTGTCTCCCATGAATTTGTGACGATAAAAATGAAAACATTAACATGTGAAAGTGTGGGCTTCCGAAACCAATCCTGCCCGAAGTCCTCTAATCGAAATAAATCAAAATCTCTCCACAAATGAAGTTAAAATGCTACTATGTGACAAAACCTTACCCTTTGATGATTTAAATCCTTGGTGGTCATGTTAACCTAGCCTTTATTCACAGGTAAATCCTGTATAATCATGAATTAGTGGGTGCCACACCATATTACCATATACCTTGTGGCTAATATAATCAAACATTCATTAATTCAAGGCTACAATGTTGCATACATCATTTTGTTAGGGAGTTGGCGAATATCAATTTTCTTATTTTTGTCAAACTATGTCATAATCTATGATCATTCCTATAAAATATCATGTACTTCAAAATCTAATCTCAAAATAAATCTCAGGAAAGTTTAAATTGAAACTTAACACAATTATGTAACTGTATAGATCTGCTAAACTATTTTGTAATTAGGTATTTTACAGATGGTGTTTAATTTTGATGACAAAAATCAACATTTATTCCACGTGTCCAATCACCTTTTTTTCATGACCTTGTGCAATAATAGATGAAGCATTAAGATATCTGAAGTTTGTAATTCATAAAGCAATAAATTTCTAAGATTATCTTGAACCATTTAAGATAGATTGCCCGTGTTGGGGGTGTACATGATCTACAGAGGTGTGGAATCTGTGTACATTTTAATTTCACCACAAGGTATTGTACACCATCCATCAAAATCAACCTGTTCATCAAATATCTATGAAATGCATGGCTTCACCTTTCCATACAGACAGAAAACTGTTGGGAGTTAACTTATTCTTGAGTAAAAACTAGACAACTAGACTCATGAATTAGATGATCTGGTATTTATAGGCCACTACATTTGATTAGTTCCATCTATGAATACCTTTTAGTCTAATAACATTTCAATCTTCCCTTTCCCATGAAATTTGTTTCCCTCACTTTTTTACAACTATTAAGTTATCAGTTCATTTTTTTGTCAAATAATTTGATATAATATCGTTGCCTATAAATTCTAGTCCAAACAAGGAACACTAATTTCTAGTTTAATGCTTCATTTACTTTAATACTGTAATAAACATTTATCTACGAATCTGGTGAAACATATTAAAAGAACTGATGAGTTGGTTTTATAGAATTTATCTTAAGGGGGGATGTAGGTCTAACTGACTAATTTCTAATGAACCTGACAATACTTTAACATTAAGCTTAAACAGGCCGGTGATTCATGGAGAATAAGTTTTGTTTTTTTTCTCATCCAAAACTGCCATAAAAGCCAGGAATGATCGCCAATAAATCATAAAAGTGTGCAGAGTACCCATACTTTTTCGAACTGTATACACTAGCAAACAATCTTACATAATTATAATGTATAATTCGTTTACATGACTTACATAATCTGATAGTAAAAAAAGTCTACCTGTTTATTTTCCTTGAAACTCAGTCATAACAATCCAAGAATAAATGTATAGATTAAGCCTGTTAACACCTTTGATAATCCTTTCTTCATCAGGAAGATATTAAGCAACAAATACTCATTCCAGATACCAAACCTCCTTACCGCTACATATTTTAGGAACAAATACCTTACCAGAAGAATATCGGAGCTATCTTGCAAAGTCAGTACGAATAGAGGCTCTTTCTTTCCTCAGATTTCTTCAAACAATGGCACTGAATTCTACAATGTTCTTTCTCGGGGTCTAAACACCTTTGCTATCTCAACCCTGTTGCCTATCAGACAGGTATTTTGGTTTCAAAAAATTCTGATATCACATGCCTTCATGACATGTAGATCAATTTCTGAGATCACCAGTTCATCTTTTTATCTTAGAGCCAAGAAACGTAGGGTAGGTCATGCTTATTTTGACAAGTCAAGAATTTTGGAGGGAGAGTGCTCCATTTTACAGGTGAATACTGATTTATGAGCTTCTTGGTCATACTGTTGCTTAAATTCCCTGCATGATCTTCTCGGAACTTCTAGGAAGATTGGATATCTTATAAGATTTGTTGCCAGAGTAACAACTTCTTTGTTTTGTAACTTTTATAGGCATTATAATAAACAGAATTCAAGCCTGTAATTTGAACATGCATCTCTAGGATGTATGGCTTCTTTGATGGGCTTCCTTTCAAGTTCCAAAGTACATGGGGTCTGGGTTTTTTTCCCCTTACAGCAGGTGGAAGTATTTGAAATGATTTAACACTAAATTGCTATGGTCTTTTGGATGCCCCATCAATGTTTCAATTGAATTGTTATCCCTTTTTTCTATAAGTTAGACATCTGGTAATTCTACCTGTAATCATTTTGTAGCCTAATGTTTACATTTTGTGCACATTATAGCAGAACACCAGATGTTGGAAGATTTCAACTGAAAAACTATGAGTTGCTGCTTTGTTAAGCAAATTGGTCTGTGTGTTTGAATAACCTTTCACTTGTCTTCAGAGATTAGAAGTAAATGAGAATGATTCAAGAAACTAGGTTACTGGTATTATCAGGTTTAGGAATTTGCATCAATATTTTCTAAATGTTTTCTGGGAAACCAAATATCACTTCCTTAGTTTAGCTTTCAGGGCACTGCAGCGTTTGAAAATAAGTTAGAGCGCATGTAAGATTCCAGCAAAAATCGCACCATCCCTACCTTCCTGAGTTTTTTGCAACATTACTTTTTGTTTTGCCAATATATCATTGGGCATGTGTAAAGTGAAACAAGCCCCAAATTCTGTTTTGTATCTCTCTGTCATTTCATTTTTACCAATGATGTATGATGTAAAGAATTGCATCTGACCAAAACAATACCCAATGTTATCAGTAATTCTATAGTTCCACAATACAACAGTCAGTGTAGATTTGAAATGTGATCTTCCATAATCAGATTGGTTTCCAACACCTCAACATTCCAATATCTAAAAAAAATCACACCCTACAAATGTCAAATTAATATCTCATGAACAGTACCCAGTAGGCCAGGGTCCATCATGTACCCTCAAAGAAACTAAACAATAGTTTATTAATGCCTCTTTATTTCACTTTTAAAATAAATGGGAGGAAGGGGGGGGGGGGGGGGAATAAGGTTTTATAGTGACTGTATGTTTGAGCCATTTACATTTTTATCTAACAGACAAATCTGTTTGTAATATATGCATTTCAAGGACATTCCAAAAATAACTTGCCCTAAATTTGAAGACAGATTAACACATCAGATACATCTTTCTGTAAAACCCATTCGTACTATTTCATCCTTGCCTGAAATCTGTACCAAAACCTCAGTTACATTACACTGTGATTTGTTTCATTTATTTAGTACCTATATACCTCAACATACCTAAGGCATGTCATACAGCGTAAGCAAAACATTGCATTTTCTTTCATTCATTCTAGCTACTGAAATCTACATCATTAACAATTCAGTATAAACTGTGTCAAACACCTTGATACATTTTAAGATACATATGTTCTTGCAGCAATAAAGGTTACAAATACAAACACAAGTTGTCAATTTGAACATAAATCAACACACTTCTGAGGCCATATTTAATTCTATCATTTACTACAAACACTTATAAAAAATGTCACATCAATGAAGTATGCATAAGGTCAGGAAGACAAATGCAAGTTCTAATTGATACAAGTTTTCATCTTTATATCACAGCCCTTAGGCAATATTCAAATCATTTCATAACTACTTAGACTAGTTATAGAAGCCATGGGAGCCTAAATGAAGCTTCATGATAAATTCAATGAAATAATTCAAACAGAATAACTTTCAGCAAGTGGGACATCTTGCAATAGAGAAAACTTGATGTAGCCATGTCCAGCAGAATAAAGAGGATAGTATGGATAGATACATTTATGTGATTTAATTCTGATGTCTTAAAGAAGAGTGCCTGATTCTTAATGAGCCCCTCTCTGCTTTATAAAACATTGTAAAAAAAGCTGTCATTACCTCCTTTACTGCTACTCTGCTCAAAAAATGACATGGGTCTTAAACAAGACAAGTTTTTAGTGATTCAACTAGACAAGAGAGGCATGAGTAAAA
>JAVSBT010132986.1:0-10635 GCA_033118115.1 Pharyngocirrus eroticus
ATCAAGCAAACATGATTTTCGGAGTTTTTATCATTGTGTATTTTCTGAAATTATCAGTTGGCAAAGGATTCTATAAGTATAATTACTGATTACTCATACTTCAATGAAGTTTCAAATATTTCATAGACACTTGTTTTTACCAAGATAATTTCTAATCTTCAGATAGGGATAAAAAGAGATCATAATCTAGCAACAGTAATTATAAATATAAGAAATACATTTCCTGCATTATTTTATAAAAAAAGTTCCACTCAATACCCCAGGTATATATATGCAATTAACTTTACCATATCAGGACCTCTGTGCTGCCGTTCACTTTTATCTTAATTGCCACTGTTAATAATTCATACCCCATAAATAGGGTCCGCCTGACTTTGACTTGATTTGTGTAGCATTTTGCTGGTATTGGAAAATAAAACATGTTTTGAAAATCTCTGGTGGCATTACTAGAAAGTATATCAATATCTCATAAAAGTTAAATTGCTCTGGGAGGTTTCTTTTCTTGAAAAATAACTTTTTCTAACATGTACCTATATATGTAGCCTCGTTAGTAAATGTTTTACATGAAGCAATTTGAATGGTCTCTGAATAGAAAGTTTATCAGAGAACCCTGTCACTTCTGACCAATGTTAATCTTATTCTGACACATACTGTTCATTATTTTTTTTCTACTTCAGAAGTAGATATCAAATATTAAACCCTAAAAAATGGTTCATCATTAGTTTTGGAATGTGCTTAGATGAGTTCTAAGGTGAGATAAAAAGAAATATAATGACAGAAAAAAACCTGACAAGCCACACAGGATTAATGCAAAAAGAAGGACTTCCAACTGAAAGTACATGCCAGTGAATATAAAACTGCAGTGGTAGTCCACTTTGTGTGGAACAGTAGGAATGAGACAAAAAGAGAAAAAAATACAAGCCAATTAGGGAAATCTTTGAATGGTAAATTCACATGCTAGAAAATCATACCATAGAATTTTTTAAGCTGCAGTAGCACAATAATGATTGCATGATTCTAGGTTTTGGTGAGGCCAGAAAATAAGGCAACATTCTCTTCATAAAATGAAATCCAACATGTCAATTCTGGAAATTGTTTCTGATTTTGGTGTATTTATTTCAGCTAGGGCATCATTTCCTAGGCTTAGGAATGCCAGTTGTATAATACATATTTGTGAAGCTTAAAAAGTCATCAAGGGCAGATACCAAGCCTTGACACACATAATACATTTGCATATTGTCAAGGGAATATAGGTGACCTTGACAAAATATTTTAGTGAAGGGTCATTGAATAAGCATGTCACTCTGTTCCAAATAAACAGAATAAAGAATTGATTTTGGCAGTATGACAATTCAGCATTTCTCATCTTATTGCCAAACAGTTTTCAAAAATGATATGAACACAAAATAGAATAATAAAGATTTTTACAGATATTATGTCTATCTTGAAAATTATCATACTTAGATTGTATTGTGCATTATGGGAGAAACTCAAAAGCCACAATGATATGTGATATTATGTTTGGTAGAACATTCCCTATAAAGCCTTTACATCAAACTACCTTGTATTTCCATGGTTGTCCTAAATTAGCATCAAAAGATGAAATATAGTTGTTAACCTATTTTTGAAACAGTTGCCAAAGTCATCAGTGTCTACCTATAGGGAGTCTGGTTGTCCTCATACTTGGACAAAAGCTGTTACTTAATCTGACATGTTTTATTTATGGCAAGAATTCAGACAGAAAACAAATCCAGGTAGACATCTTAATCTTTAGGGTCCATAAATCCAGATGTATAGATATTATGGTAGGACTACAAGGACATGTACCAGCAGAAGTAGAGTATCTGATATGTTGTGGTTGCCCTTGGGATTCATCTCCTTGAGCTTTGTGTCCTTGCTTAAGAGGTATTAGTATAATCGCTAGAGAGGGACTCATTGACATCGCAGTAAAACAAAGGGGTATAAAGTTTTTAACCAAGTGCAGCAAAAAGGTGTACTGTACTGGCCAAAATGTGCAGAACATCTAATGAAAATGAACAACATCAAAGATTAGAAGAAAATTATTGAAAAAAAATGTTTATTTGAGATTGTTGGCCCTTTTTCATCATGACAAATGGGGTTAGTTTTGATGAAACTTCAACTTAATTAAAGTGAATGAACACACGTTACATATTTGTCAAAACCAATTTACCAAAGAACTACCGCAAAATCAGGGGGACACAATTGTCCCATGCATCGGAAAAGAAATATTTGGCATTCATGGTAGATGCACTAGTGGCTCCATCCCATATTAGCAAAGTACTAACACCCCATTGCTGAACTCCTTCAACATTCCAACCGTTCCAAAATCAATTTTCAGACGATTTCAGTCCATATTTTGTGTGCCCTTTTTTTTGCAGTGTTTAATAATTTTGACCAGTACAATAAAGGTCAATCTTTTGCTGACAACAGTAAAGTTTAGCTGACAGGCTTGTTTATCATTGTTTCAATGTAAGTGAATTGATGCTGGTCCATTACAGATTACTTCACCCAAGAAGCTCTCTTGTTGATTGACTTCAGGACATTCTAGCCTCGTTATACATCTTACCCCATTGAAGTATGCGTGTTTTGGTATTGACCTAGACACAGAACGTAATTCTAAAACTTTAATATTGCACCATGCACCATCCACAATGCTGATTCACCAACTTTTGTAGTTTGACCTAATTTTTGTAAAACTTAATATTTTTCATGCAATAAGGAATGGTACAGCATAATTTGGCTCTTCATTGCCAATCTCTGGTTTCCGATTCCAGTCAGTTGAAAGTGTATCCATAACATTGCCTTGAATTTGAATATCAACATTCAGAGAGACATAATTATCTAACCTGAATCTCACTATGACCTTGAACTCTGAAGGGCAATGGTATATTTCCATAATCATATCAGTGTCACTAACACCACACTGCTTGAACTGAGAACATTAAGAAATGAACATTCAAAAATAAAAAAACAACCTCCACTCAAAACATAGAACTTCATTAGATGGGCACATTGATGCTCCCTTGTCATCATAAAGCCTTAAAATACTGCTATCAACAAAATGGATTTAACCCTGTCAGATAGCTTCTCATTATAATGATACTCCATCTCCAAATCTCAGAGTAAAATGCACTAGAAAACCTACAATTAGCCAATTTGTTGCTGAGACTGTCACAGTTCAAACACTAAATTTTTCATGTCAGTTGAAATTGAATGAAGATGTAAAACACTACTGCTGTGTTGCACTAGATACATTCCTAAGGTCTTTAAGGTTGGTCCCTGCATGTAAAACCATTTGGTCTTCAGTTGTATCTCTTATAGGACACGGAAGTATCTTCTTGGGGATTATATTTCTACAGGCTGGGCTTAAAGAAAAGTTCTCAGCAAAAAATGTTTGTGTAATACCGTTTCAATACTTATCATAATGTTCATTACCATCCTCATACTCATCATGAGCATCATGGTTGCTGTGTCAAAATCCTCATCACTCATTATCATCACCTTATCACTGTCATCCTCCTCCTCCTCATAGCATCTTGATTAGCGTCAGACTTATCTTAAAGATGATTAAGTCATTCATTTGACAAAGCCTTTATGATAGTATATGTGGGAGGATGATATATCAGATGAAAACATGAAAAGCTCTAAGGTAATGTAGCTGGAATTGTAATGAGGACACTTACAGATATGATCTTACTATATAGTAAAGCGTCTCAAACATATAATTGGTTTGAATCAACAGAGTTTCAATTGTAACTTATCCTCTCAAAAGCATTGCTAAATGATTCCCTAATGGAATGATAAGTTTCTTCAAACATAGAATTGTTATCACTAAAGAAGATGATATCCTCATATGACATAGAATGATATAAAAAGGTGCAATGCATTTGCTTTTGATTCATTATTTCAGAGAACATCTATCAAATGATATAAAGGAAATCCATGCAAATGTTATATTGATTAGATACATGGCCATATTAATAAACCATAGCCTTATTTGGGTATTTTTTTATGATTTTGAGGACAACTCACATTAAAGGAGTGGCAGAAAATGTTGGTGTAACAGACAATGGACAAAACAATAGAAAGCTTGTAGAAGCTATACAGCATGTCAGATTAATCTATCATCTGCTATTATGGTGTCCTATTCAGGACATTTGTCATATACTTAGCATTATTGGTGTAAGTATTCTTGCTTATCTAGTACACATGTTTATACTTGTAAATATATATAAAAAAGAAATGTTTGGATTTTGCATAAACTTAATGAATCAATAATAAATGTATAGCTCCATCTATTTAGTTTCAACATTTTGCAGTATGTAAACTGATTAAAATATAAATCATAAGGGTATCACAGTGACACAGTAGAATTTTTTTTGTCTGTTGATCAACCAGTGTTGGTTTGATACCCTGAAGATGATATGTAATATATTTGAAATTCTATAAGTGAGTAGTGGTCGATTTGAAGGTCCAGAAGCTTTCTGTGAAGCTTATATTGGTCCATCAGCCTGTATCAGGCAGATAGAATAGATTTCCCATTAATCGTATGTATGCAGATAAATGTATTGTTTTCAACATTCATCTGTGTCTTTTACATGCCAGATGCTGTTATCCATGACATGGGGCCTAGGTTGTCTCATCCAAATGAAACGTATTTACTACTGTGACCTTAGGTTGCTTCTCAACAGGGGGGTCTCTTTTTGTTGTATCAAGAATGTTCCAATTTTTTCATCATTAATCTCTGACAAAATGTGGACAAAAACAGACTGTTGATCCAAAATATGAAATCAAGATTCTAAACAATTGGGTCTTTGGTATCTTAAATGGATGGTACAATTGGGACTGCATGGAAATGACAAAAGAGTCTAAAGTCACAATGGCAAACGTAGAATGTAAGATTAATGGTGAAAGTAATACAAAAGAACAATAAAGAAAAAATGGTGGGTATCTTTTTTTTGACATTGTAGCTTTAGAGTTTGTTCTTTATTCAAATGATGCTCGCTATAGTAAGCCTTTTTTTTCTTTAGCAGGAATATACTGATATCAATCCATGCAAGAATAGAAAATGAATGCTTTAAGTAATTATGTTATGCAGTTTTCAAAAAATTGCACTTACCTATTGTCTTATGTATGTCTAATTTGTTTTGTAAAATGGCGATCATAAGCCCACAGTACAGATTAAAACATACACAGAAAACTTGACAATATTTTTTAAAAAGTGGATACATTTTGGTATTTCATGTACTTCAATTTCAGCACAAATTACCACAGTATCATCTTTGTAAAATAACATTGGTTTTATGATTAAGTTGACTATGAGTATTGTCCAAAGCAATTGAATACCCTTTACAAAATTATGGGTAAGGGGTTAATATTTCATACAGTCTTATAAAGTAATTAGAGTCTTTAATTGTTTTTTCTCCTAATAACAATTGGTCCATTTTCTCTTCTTTCAGTAATATTTAAAATTAATTCCATCTGTGTTTTCAACAACATTCTTGAAATTATATTGTGTTGATATCATATAGATAATCAATTCTAATAATAGTGTTGCTATAAATAGAAATGATATTATACAACTTGTGAATAAGACATAGAGGGCCTTTTCAGTACTTACAGGTTACAGTCAGTCAATGAATGTCAGATCATGGGATGGAAGTTGACACCCTATGAGCATGAATGATGTCATTACATTAAATACATTAATCTTCTAACCTGTCCTAATGTGTCTTTGATACCTCTCGTCTTGCAATTGTGAGTCAGGTTGATTGCCAAGTTATGACAACTGTTTCATATATTGATATATGGAGTCATTTAAAACGAATTCAAAAGGTGGTATAAGTAATTGCTGAGACTTTAATCTTTAGGACCAGATACAAGACAAAGTTGTTTTCATCTTCTGTCACTATGTGGATTTTTTGATTGTATACCTAAGACAGAATGCAGACAAGTAGAAATTGTGTCCTGGTTGCATGCTTGTGGAGGATATGTAATTCAGAAAGCATGGTCTAATTTGGTCTAAAATGAGATATGAATGGCTATTCTAGTAGTGAATAAAGACTTGGCTTCTCCTCCTCCAAGGCCTTGCATGATTGCAGATGATTATTTGTAAAGCTACATAAAAGATGAAAGCATTTGTAATAGCAGGTCAAAAGAACTGATGTTGGTGGCTAATTTCATGAAAACTAACCATGGGGTAACAGCTATATAGCCAGTCACACCATGTATTCTGTTCCAATAATTCTTATTTTCATGAAAGGAAAACTTGAATAGTTGTGGCGAATAATGATATAAAGAAGTATTTTTTTAGGATTGAACAAACCAACTCTTGCATAGACTGTCGAAGGCTTGAAGAACTATCATATGTGACATTCTAACTTAGCTTATCCATGGCCACATCTTAAAGTTAAAGGAAAGGGATTGTGTGGGACCTGTTTTGAGGAAAAACAACTCTGGTATCAATGGCCAAAGCATACTATGTAATGATGTAGCTGTGGATTGGATGGGAACAAGTTGGCCTTGTGTTTTAAAAAGGCTCTTGGTCAAGGATTAAGGTTATACTTATGGCATAGGTTCAAATCCTGTTTGAGGCAAGTTCCTTTATGGTTAAATGTGGAATTCTGCTCTATTATTAGAATTTTTTTACCTGTGTAGTAGAGAGGATGTTACATGTGGACATGTGTCATGGATTCTTCTGTCATTACATACAAAATAACACAGTTAACAATGGCTGAAAACAATGTTGTTACCAGTCTTTCATTCTCAAAAAAGAAGGCCCCCATGAAAAACCAGCTGATTAGAATACCCTTAAAAGATAATTAAAACAAATGAACAAACAAGAAAACAAACTATGAGCTCAGAAAGTGCTTAATAAAACATGAATAAATTAAGCATACATCACTCTTTCAATCATTACTATTGTTCTTTCTTATATAATTTAATAATCAACAAGTATAGGCCTGTATCTGTACTGTGCCCTTTTTGATAAAATAAACATACCATTTAATCAATCTCTGGAGAGAAAAAAACAAGTGCCTACTCAGAGCCCACATAATAGATAAATTCTATAGACTCCTGTTTGCATAAACACAGGTAAACAAAAGCTAAAGATACCTTGATATACTAAATAATTCATAAATTTTCTTTATACTTATTGATATTTTCTTTGATTTATATTCACATAAAATCTTGTAAATGCTACACGTGCAGTCATACAGTGTTTGTTTTATTTATACGCCACAGGTCTTTTACACTTACAGACATAATATTGAAAACTTCTCTTTGATTGAGAATGAGAGAAAAAAATATGAAGTTGTTGGTCTATTATAACCTTTCAATACAGCCATTGATTAGTGGTTTTCATCACTTTGTTTCACAAACAAATGTTTTTGACCTCTTTGTTATCTTAGAGAAATGATTGTAAGAACGTTTCCTAGTAATGTCAATATCAGACAGTTTTTTTTATGCTATGAAAATGATTTATTATTTTGATGCAGTACTATTACATCTGTGTCAAGCAAAGGAGGTATTCATACATGTATTGCAACAATATGCACTGTATTCTAGTTTCTTTCATAAGAAATCCATAATACAGTAATGAGTTAAAAGATATGTTGCAATCACAGTGTTAATATTGTGCTTTTTGTTGTCTAAAGAAAAATCGATTTTTCATTTTAAAAAAACCCTAAATACTACCTTGGTCATGAGATTCAATACTTAGTGCAGCACTTGTAACATGATAGAACAACTGTTAAGTTTAACTTCATACACCTTACATTTTTTGTGGCATTTTATTTTATCACAAGCGCTTTTTAATGAACTACATTGCATACAAACCTAGGTGTGAAGATACTTTGAAATGAACTAACTTACTCTTAACAAAGCCATTGTATGAAGCCCCCTTTGAGTCAAGGTCACCTTCTCTCCTTGATATAGAACTTTGTCAAAAATAAATTCATATGGAATCAAACTAATTATACAGTAGATTTCCTATCCCAAAATATACCTTGCACCAATCTTCATAGTAGACATACTCAAACATTTCATGGATTCATTCAACATCTTTGTGGTCATCTAAGGTGATTTAAAAAAAAGCGAATGAGAATTGAAGAATGTCCAAAATGAAACCACAAGTAATAGTGAAATGTGACGTATACAACCTCTTTCTTTACATCCCCTGGAAGTTCTGATCAGTAATTGGCTGTGTTTTGACAATGCAAATTTTGAGGCCACTATAGCCCCCTTAAGATCCATCATTCATTGTCACTCAAAGCTCATCTTGACCCACATATCCCTGTTGACCTTTTATGTATCAAAGTCCTAGCTTCAAATTGATATTCATGCCTTGTTGCAGCTAGGACCACATGTCTATTGTCAGAACTTTAATATTCTTGACCTATTTGACCAAGCTTAATGAGATGAAGTTCTTCTTGTTTGTTGACCATTGTCTCAGGCAGAAAATTGTGTTAGAATTCATCCTAAAGGTATTATGATCCATAAGGATAATGGATTAATTTGTTTTGAATATAATACAACTTTTGACATTGAAGGCCATCTTTATCTAATATTTTGACCTTTATTAAAACAGTTCACACAATTGGTGGAAAGAGGAGAGATGCTTTAGATAAAACTACTTGGAGATAAATCTACAGAAATCCTGTGAATCTCTCTGTCAATTTGACGTAGAAAGCTGTGTAATCTTCTTTACTTTGAGATGAAAAAAAAATTAAACAAAGAATTCGGCCAGCCAGGCCAATTTTTAATGCTAGAAAATACATCAACCAACTAATTAATTTGGAATGGCCTTAGTAGATAATTTGTTTATAGAATATGTTATGGTACTAGAGATTTATTTTTCTTTCTATGTATTTTTTTAACAGACCACGTAGAGGATGCCTCTGCCTTTCCATGAATGTTAGCTGAATGTGTTATTAGATACAAATAATTAGTGTTTCAAAATTAGGTCTTAAGACCGTGCCAAAATGGCTGCTGTTCAAGTTCACTATATCCTGTAATTAACTGCTCTCATGGATTTCACCAAGTTTGATGCAATTTTCATGATGTGACTAAAGCATTCAGGAAATCACCACCAGCTAATGATGATCCCTGATCACCAGGTTACATGTTTCTTTGACATTATAAAATCAAATCAATAAAAGTTAACTGCTAGAAATAATGTATCACAGATTCATGGGAAAATGTTCTCTATAATTGATTGCAAAACTGGTTTTTATTTCATATGTGAAATAGATCACAATTTCAAATGTCACTTTGGATCCCTATTTCTTAGTGAGGAAAGTTATTTTTGTAAATAGGTCAATTTGAACAGGTATTGGAAATTGGCTTGAGAATATGTTTATAGAAAATGGATTAAACTTCAAATATTGAGATGAGCAAGTTACAGTAAGGAAGCTCTCTAGTGACAAATGGCATAGGATCTGTCTCAAAATGATCCATGTAACCATATGTGGCTAGTAGAGGACAGGATTTATGATAAGTGGTCGAGAGAGAGAGAGAGAGGGAGTTGGATTGTTCCTAAGGGTAATTGCTCGAGAATAAAGCTTTGGTTCAGAAAATATATAATTTGATCAGATTTCTCTTATATTTTAGGGCAGTATACAAGGCGTTTGTAAAACAAAAACAATGCTTTATCATACATCCTGGTTTGTACATCCTACATCCTTTATCAGGTGGGGTCATTTTCCATGGATTTTCAGGACAAAGTTTAGAAAAGTCACCAAGTTCAAGCCAATCAGATTAATATAAAATTCCAAGCATTTGTGGATCTAACCTTGATGGTCCATCATAAAGAGTAGTTCAAATCCCTATATGCAACATTGATAGGGCATATAAAGGAATATATTTACCTCTGCACTTGGTATATATTCTTACATTTGTATTATGTTCATGATTTCTTTTGTCTTTAATTTTAAATAATTCCCCTGATACCAAAACCAGATCTGTCATGAATTGTTTATTTTTCCTTGCGATTGCCTTCAATTTGAGACTTCAGTTAATTGGATCATCCTATTAAAATATGGTCCAAGAATCAAAGCATTGTTTTCCAATACATTTGAATATTGATAATTTGATTCGTTGTTAATATTATGTAAGGTGACATTAGAAGATAATGATACAGTCTGTCATTTGACCATTCTAGTTAACGGGTTACATCCCACGAAGCTTTCTAGTTAACATTGATGACAGAATTTTTTTACAGTCATATTCCTTTGCCACAGTGTAACGACTTTATTGTAAAATAATGTAAGAATGATGCACAAAAATGTCCATAAAGTATTAGTTAACATGGTGTATAGAACTTAGATATCTATAAAATAGTAGTCTAAAATAAAAAAATAAAGGTTGGACTACACAATATAATAATTATAAGAGATCTACAACTGTTTGGCTCTTTTTACTAGTATCATTTTTGTTCAATTGAGAAAAGAACATCAGTTTCCATCCATTTTTTGTGAATTTTCTGATAAAAGCATATCATTTAAGGACAGCTAGAGGGTAAGATAAATGTTTATATTTTTGACATGGTACGACAATGTAACATCACCTGATATAAAATAGATTCATGGGGAAAGGTAATGATGAAATAGGTAT
>JAVSBT010133319.1:9098-22842 GCA_033118115.1 Pharyngocirrus eroticus
ATTGATAACTTTGTTATTTCAATTTCAGTTGAGACTATTATCTTCACCAAGGACCTCACAGATATTAAAGTGACAGAAAGTACAACATCTGTAACATTTGAATGTGAAATTTCCAAGGAAGGTCTCAAACTAGATTGGTACAAGAAAGAAAAACTCCTCAGACGGGATGACAAATACACCATTGTATCTGATGGAACCGTTCATAAACTCATCATTGATAACATTGAAGATAAGGACGCAGCTGTGTACAGAGCAGAGTATCAAAAGCTCTCCACTTCAGCTCAACTTCAATTAGAAGGTATAGTTTGACACTTTGCTTTTTACACCAGTATCAAAAGGATAATTGTGCATAATTGTATTATCATATACAGATAACCTAGCATTATCTATTAATTTTCAAATGTTGATTTTTTTCAAAATGGAACTTTGTTGTACTTTGAAAATAATCTGCATCATACGTTTAAATTTTTTTTTCACTTTTTTTTTTCCAGTGCCTCCTTCCTTTGGTAAGCACGGCTACAAAGACAAGATGGTGATCAAGGCTGGCAGTCATGCTGCTCTTGAGATTCCATTCCATGGAGCACCAGAGCCTGAAGCTACCTGGACATTCAATAATGGAAGACTCCCTGATGCCAGGAGATTCAAAACTGATATTATCAAGAATATGACATCTCTTACAATGGCTAAAGTTGTGAAAACTGATGCTGGAAACTACTCTTTGGAATTGAAAAATGCCTTTGGAACATGTACTTTCAGTATTAAAGTCATTGTATTAGGTGAGTCATTCTCATGAATTATTTCAAGGATTTAGAAATGTGGTATTACTTAGCACCAGAAATGAAACGATCATTTCATTTTTATCATCAAATCAGAAAATAAATGATGTAACCCTATAAGCTCTCTGGCATTCACTTGTAGACAAACCAGGACCTCCAAAGGATCTCAAAGTGACCTCTTTCTCTGAAGACTCCGTCAGTCTTAAATGGTCTGAACCAACCTCTGATGGTGGCAGTGAAATCACAGGATATGTAATCCAACAGAGAGAAGCAATCAGAAGATCTTGGCAAGATGCAGGAGAAAGTGACAGATCTGAAAGAGAGTTCAAAGTCACATCATTGCAAGAGGGACAGAAATACAACTTCCAAGTTGCTGCTGTCAATGAAGTTGGAACAGGAGAATTTGTTGAATTGACCCAATCAGTGACTGCTAAGAGTCAATTTGGTAAGTAGCCAAAGGGTTGCCTATTTGTAAAATTACTCTCCTAAAAGACTTGATAGATAGTTACATATTGACAGCCTTATGCAAAAATGGCCTCATACTTAAATGACTAGGAGATAGACCCTTTTGGCAAAAGGCTGTCGGTATTTACACAGGAAGAACAAAATAAAAAGTGTCCTACAAATTGTAAACTTTACTTTCCTTTTTCTTCAGATGTTCCAAGTGCACCAGTCCCACCACAAGTGAGTGACATTTACAAAGAATCCTGTGTCCTGAACTGGAAACCACCAACCTCAGATGGTGGTACCCCAGTGACAGGCTATTACATTGAACGCACACAAGCTAGAGGCAAGGCCAGATGGATCCGCATCACCACCAAAACTCTCACAGAGACCACCCACACTGTGTCAGACCTTGTTGAGGACAATGAATACAAATTCAGAGTTGTTGCTGAAAACAAAGTGGGAGAAAGTGAACCCAGCTCTGAATCAGAAACTGTCCTTGCAACCGACCCATGGGGTACGATGTTATAGCATTTAGCATGCTTTATTTTTCCAAAGACCTTTTCAAATATTTAAGTGCTCCTTGTGATTGATATTGATGTTTTATTGAATAATATTGTATATTCACAGGTAAACCTGGCAAACCTGGAGCTCCAGAGATCATGACTGTGGACAAAAGCAAGATATCTCTGTCATGGACTGCACCTAAAAGCGATGGGGGCAGTGAAATCATTAACTACGTTGTAGAATACAGAGCAGAGGGTGCCTTTAAATGGAAACAGGCAAACCTCGATGAGCAGGTCTCTGAAACCAAATATACAGTCAAAAGACTTAAAGAAGACACAATCTATGAGTTCAGAGTAGCTGCTGAAAACAAAGCAGGTGTTGGACCTGCCTCTGAAAGCACCATGCCAGTAAGAGCTGAAGAGAAAGTTGGTAAGTGGTGACCTCTATCACTCCATTAATCACATATTTGAGTTATTTCTAGGATAGTTAAACATGAATATGTGAATAAATATAACTAGAGAAATAATTGATTATACAGAATAAAGTCTTTCATGATGATCTTACTCTTTCAGTTGGAAAACCATGCAAGATTATCTCAGGACTTAGAGACTCTAAAGCTGTAGCACCAAATACTGCTACTCTCAAATGTGACATTCTACCTGGTGATCCACCAGCCAAAATCCAATGGTTCAAGGATGGTAGAGAGATTTATGCAAGCAAGAAATATGACATTACCTACACTGATAAAACAGCTACCTTGATTATCAAAGACACAGAGATCTCAGATGCATCAACATACATGTGTGCAGCTGATAACAAAGTGGCAAGAGTTGACACTGAAGCCACTCTCACTGTTCATGGTAAGTTAATGATTTACACATAATTATGTGTTTTACACATATTCCCTTTTATAGATCTGCCGCTTTAAGTATTATTTGAAGGAGTAATGTATTTACGATTGTTGTAAAGTATTGATATATTTATAAACTGGATGGATAATTATATTCTTGCTTTTATGTCTGATATCATAGGCAATATTTCCAAACTTCATAGTGATACCATCCCTTGTGTGTAAACAGTTTTCCCGTCAGAATGTTTTATTTCAAAGCTACCTGCCAATAAGTAAACTATATTCTTTGCGAAAAGTTATCATTAGTGCCATTATCTACAAAGGCATTTATAAAACATGTGTAAAAAAATATTAGCATTGTCTGCAGCCCCAATTTTACGTTGAGTCTCTGATTTCCATTTTAGCAAAACCTCAAATCACATATGACTCAAAGACTGGTAGTGAGCAAACTGTAAAAGCAGGAAATAGCCTCATCTTGATGGTCAATGTGGCAGGCTTCCCAACACCAAAGATAAAGTGGTTCCAAAATGATAAACAGCTTGATTCTATTGATGGTATTAACATTGAAGTTGGGAAAGATTACTCACGTCTCCAGATCAAGGGTGCTAAAGCCATGAACTCTGGAAAATACACAGTAAAGGCTGAAAATGAAGCTGGTCTAGATGAAGCAGAATTCAAAATTACTGTGACAGGTAAGATTTCATTTTTAGAATACCTTGGTGTGTCTTGATGTCTCAGTATTTGTACTATGATATTTCATTCTGTACAAGTAATCTATATGCAAGTCAAATGGTGAAACTTTGCAGAATGATGCTAATTTTAGCTATAACTAGTTTCCAGTATTATGTATCTTAAAGTCGATATAATTGCAATATTGAAACATAGTAGACCCATTTATCATCTTCTAGGGTGTATTTTTTGTAGAAAGGGTTCAAATTTTGGTGAAACAATTAGATCCCAAATGCTTTTTTATATAAACCATGGTTTGCAAAACCACTGCTTGGAAAATTCACAGCACCTGGATGTTGTAGATATCAGTGGCTCCAAAAATATTACTCACCTGTCATATCAATGACCTTGGGTCATACACATCCTGCTTTGCAGAAACATACTTCAGACAAACTCTGTTTATTTCGTTTCTATTTATAATATTCATGCAGCCAAGTCTGGGTGTGAATTTCACCAGTTAATTATTCTACCATATGCTTATATTTTTCCATACTTAAAGTTAAATATTGATGTCTGAGCTTTGTGCTTAAGATCAAATATATATAGCTTTATTTTTCTTCTGCTAAGTGATGTTGCATTTAGCATAAACATAATGCCTAGCTCTGTTTGCTAAAGTTAATTCATACCTGGATTTCCTTGCCTTTTTTATTTAAAAAAACAGACAAGCCAGGGCCACCACAAAGCTTGAAAATAACTGAGATTCATAAGAGTTATATTTGCTGTGCCTGGGAAGAGCCAGAGTTTGACGGTGGATCTCCTATCACAAACTATGTTATTGAGAAGAAGGATGCATCCAAAACTAACTGGATCAATGCAGGGCACTGTGAATCTGATACAAAGAATTTCAAGATTACAAAACTCTTTGAAGGCACAAAATACAATGTTAGAGTCGCTGCTGAAAACAAGATTGGTGTTGGAGAATACTTCGAGTATGATGACACTATCACTGCAAAGCTGCCATTTGGTGAGTAGAATTGATAAAATCATGGTAACTCATTATGTTACTAGTCATATTTAAAAAAAAAAATTGTTCTCTGTCCTAAAACATGAGTTACTATTACATTAAGGTGTAGAAGGGTAGGAATAGAATAGAATTTGTTTATGAAATTCACAAAACGTTTTTTATTTTTCTTAGATATTTTTTTCTTTTCTTTGATAGATGTAACATCTAAATTAAAGTTTATGACAAACATGACTTGACTCAAATTTAAGTGAAGCGTTTCTATAAATATAATTTGTTAAGTTTGTAGTTATGACAGCATAAAATGATAAACAATTTGAAAACTTCAGTGATTGCATTGACTAATGTTACAAATTTGATCCTCCTTTTCAAAGGCCCACCTGGACCACCCAGATCACTCAAAGTTGAGGATATTGGCAAAACTTCATGCACAATTTCATGGAAAGCCCCTACTACTGATGGTGGCTCCCCCATCATTGGATACACAGTAGAACGTCAACAACCAGGATACTCATCACGCTGGACCAAGGTCAATAGGTCACCCATCAGCAAGACAACTCTTGAGGTCAAAGACTTGGTAGAAACCAATGAATACATCTTCAGAGTATGTGCTGAGAATGATGCAGGTCTTGGTGAACCATCAGAAACATCTGGCAAAGTGGTGGCTAAAGATCCATTTGACAAACCTGGAAAACCAGGTCAACCAGAGGTCAAGGAAATCAACCAGGACAACATTACTGTTGCATGGAGTGCACCCAGAGATGATGGTAACACTGACATCACAAACTATGTAGTTGAAATGAGAGCTACAGGTGACTTTTCTTGGACAGTTGCCAATTTCAGTGAAGCCTGCAGGAAAACTACTTACACTGTGAAGAACATCAAAGAAGGGGTTGACTATGAATTCAGAATTAGTGCTGAAAATAAGGTTGGACAGGGTCCACCATCAGATCCTTCTGAGACAGCTAAATTTGGTAAGAATACATAAAATATAAAGATATAGTCTGGGTGTCCCTAGCATTTGAAATTTTAAACATGCTAATACTTTTTTGTTTAATTGTGAACTAAGGCAAACAGCAGTAATTGGTACTCCTTTAATTCTCTCACTGTATTTTGACAGTGCTTTGTAAAATACATATGTAATTTATTGGAACTAAATGGTTCTAATTGTTTTCTCTTGCAGAAGAAGCAGTTGACTTTGTGAAACAATTGGAAAATAAAACAATTACATCCATTCCAAGTGAAGTGACCTTTGAATGTGCACTCACAGTCAGTGGTGTCAAAGTGGAATGGTTCAAGGATGACCGTCTGCTTAAACGCGGAGAGAAATACGACATCACAGCCCAAGGCACAGAACACAAACTGGTGGTCCTTAAGGCTGATGGAAAAGATGAAGGTCAATATGAAGCTAGGTTCAAGACTAAGAAAACATCTGCTGAATTGATTGTCAAGGGTGAGTTAATGTTCTCTCTATGTAGCTTGAATGGTAACTTTCAATAAAAGCAAAGAGCACACACACCCTGTCTATTTCAGATTAATGCTGTACTACATTTTACTTTGGAACTCTATATTTGTGTTTCAGCACCACCTAAGATCAGTCTTGACAAGAAATATGCAGATGGCCTTGTAATCAAGACTAACACATCTGCTATTGTTGAAGTACCATTCACAGGAAACCCTCAACCAAAGGTCACCTGGAAGTACAACAATGGACAGCTCCCAGACCCAAGCAGGACTACCTCAGAGACCATCTACAACATGACTGCTCTTACTATTAGCAGGGCCAAGCGTCATGATGCTGGTACATACAGTCTGACCCTTGAAAATGACAGCGGAAAAGATACTGTGTCAATCAAGGTTAAAGTCATTGGTGAGCATTGTTTCTAGCTTTTGCTGTTACAAATTTACTGATAATCTTTAAGATATTTTTTCATCTTGGAGAATTTGAAAATCCATGATTTGATCATTTAAAACATTCATATTAACGGATCATGTCACAACAAAATATTTATTTCTTCAAATTAGACAAGCCTGGTCCTCCACAACATCTCAATGTAAAGGACATTAATGAAAACTCAGTGACCTTGAGATGGGCAGAACCAGAAGACAATGGTGGTTCTGAAATCTTACACTATCTCATTGAGAGGAAGGAAGGTGCTAAACGCATGTGGCAGACCACGGAAGTAACAGGCACTGAACACACAGTGACCAGACTCATTGAAGGCAACCAATACACATTCCGTGTGTCAGCTGTCAATGAATGTGGTGTTGGTGAGGAAGTAGAACTCCCACAAACTGTGGTACCAAAGAGTCAATTCTGTAAGTTTCCATCTTGTAATTTATAATAAACCCAACTTCAATTCATTTGATATGCATAAATGTCTTACTAGTGTTAATTAAAATCAATAACTTAAAATCAATAATGTCTTTTTGTTTTTTGAATGGTTGTTCACATTATACATAATTACATATTCTACCTTCTACAGCTGTACCTGAAGCACCAGGCAGACCTGATGTTAGTGAAATCCGCAAGGATTCTTGTATCTTGACATGGCAAGCTCCAGAAAAAGATGGTGGTGCTCCCATCACTGATTACACTATTCAGCGCTGCACTGGAGTCCATTGGGTCTCTTTGAAAAAGAAAACATCAGACACTAAATTCAATGTTACTGGCCTATCTGAAGGAAGTAAATATGAATTCAGAGTCATCGCAGAAAACAAAGTAGGAGAGAGTAAACCCAGTCCTGCTTCACAACAAATCATTGCTAAGGACCCATGGGGTAAGTTAAAGCTTTGGTACAGCATTAAAACAACATACTAGAACCTTATAGTATTTCCCATCAAGCTGGAAGCACAAGTATGTACAGTGTTTGCAAATATTGTAAATTTGAGGCAGTGTAAATTATAGGATATCTTATAGAGCCTCTCATAAAATAACATAATTATGAATCTAATCATTTCTTTTAAAAAACAGGACCTCCCGGAGCACCAGGTGCCCCTGATATATTAGAAGTCAGTGGATCTTCCATGAACCTGAGATGGAAAACACCCAAAGAAGATGGTGGAGCTCCCATTGAAGGCTATAATATTGAATATAGAGTGGAAGGAGCTTTCAAATTTGTAAAGGCTAATAAGGAAATGGTAGAAAATAACAAATTCACTGTGAAAAATCTGATGGAAAACATGGAATATGAATTCAGGGTAGCTGCTATCAATACTGCTGGGCAAGGTCCATTCTCTGAAAATAGCTCTCCAGTAAAGGCTATTGAACCCATCGGTAAGGAATTGATATCTATTTGTCTAACTTAAAAAAAAAAAAATTCTAGTGCTTGTATCTTTTAGTATCTGTCTCTGAATACAATGATAAATTGAAATGGCAGTTTTTTGTTAATTTAGTAGTATCTCTGTTGATTTATGATAATTATGTCAACAGTTTAGATATCATCATCTTTCACTATTCTGTTTATGCAGTTGGAAATGCTCCACGAATCTCTGAACACTTACAATCTGTGACTGTTGTGGCCCCCAAGAACATTGTCTTGGAATGCAGGATCAAACAAGGAGAACCACCAGCAACTGTAAGGTGGTACCGCAATGCAAGTGAAATCTACAATGGCAGCAAATATGACCTTTCCTACAGGTCAGAAGTTGCCACCCTAACAGTTCAGAATACTGACTTGCAAGATACAGCCAAATACAGATGTGAAGCTTCCAACAAAATTGGAAGATGTGAAACAGAATCTGAAGTCACAATTCAAGGTAAATTATGAGAATATCTATATTATTTATTGTAATATGGAAAATGATGGTTTTGATTATTCAATTTAGAGGTGAAATGAAATAAAAGTTAACATACTGTGCATTCAATATGACCTGAACTACAGCATTTCAAATATATTACATATTCATCATCAAGGTATTAGCCTATTCTGCAGAAAAATCAACAGAAAAAAAATCTGTTGATTTGGGGTGGGATTCGAACCCACAACCTTAGGGTTACTTTCCAATTCCACTCAAAGTTGACAGAAAACAAATTCTGTTGATTTTTCTGATGATGAATACATGAATGTAATATACTGTGCATTTTTTCTGTCATTTTATTATAAATCAATTTGATTTCTGTTTTATCTGTAGCCAAACCAAAGATTGACTTAGACTCAAAATACAAAGGTGTACAACATGTGAAAGGAGGAACCAGACTGATTCTCAGTGCTAACATCTCTGGTGTACCTACACCCACTGTCACATGGTATCACAAGAACAAGGAGGTGAAAGCTTCCTCTGATTTGACCTTGGACACAGGAAGTGGTTATTCAACTCTTTCTGTCAGTAAATGCACTAAAGCTGATGCAGGTACTTACAGAATTGAAGTGGAGAACAAGGTTGGAAAAGACACTGCTGAATTTGACACTGATATCAAAGGTAAGTTTGAATATCAGAACTTGAAGGTTTTTACAGAGTGTCATGCTGATATTTTCAACGGAGAACTACAGAATCTTAGAAATTTGACATATTAATACAATCAAATGAGCTTTGGCAGAAATACTGTAAAGCAAAAAATGATAAAATCCAATAGATTAATAAAACTTCAATATTCGCCTCTGGTAAATGCATTCAGTGAATGTGAGAAACTATATGTTGTATGCTTGTATTTTTAGACAAACCAGAGGCTCCAGAAAATCTCAGAATGATTGAACAATATAAGGATTACATCACAGTGGCATGGGATGAACCAGAAAACAATGGTGGTTCTCCCATCACAGGTTACGTCATAGAGAAAAGAGATGCTAACAGGACCATGTGGAGTACTGTTGGAGAAGTCAGAGCAGACACCAACAAGTACAAATCAACAAAACTCTTTGAAGGCAATGAGTATTACTTCAGAGTGGCTGCTGAAAACAACATTGGTGTTGGTGCTTATGCTACCATTGAATCACCCATCAAAGCCAAGCTTCCATTTGGGGTCTCAGGAGAACCAAGAAAACTTCAAATTGACGATGTCAGCAAGACAACTGTCACATTGAAATGGAAAGCCCCAGAATTTGATGGTGGCTCCCCAGTTACTGGATATTATGTAGAACGTCGCCAAGCATATGGAACAAGATGGAGCAAGGTCAACAAGGGACCCATCAGTGATACCTACTTTAAGATCAGTAATCTCATTGAAGAAGAAGATTATGAATTCAGAATTGTAGCAGAAAATGCTGCTGGTGAAAGTAAACCCTCTGAAACTACAGGAACCTTCAAAGCAAGAGATCCTTATGAAAAACCAGGCAAACCAGGGCAACCAGGAGTGGAACTAGAAAAAGATTCAGCCATTCTCACATGGACCAAGCCCTTGGATGATGGCCGCAGTCCTATCACACACTATCTTGTTGAAATGAAAGAAGTCACTGATGTCAGGTGGAAGGCAGTCCGTAAAGGTCAGGAGGTAAAGGGCCTGACCTACACTGTCACTGGTCTGGAATCTGACAGAGAATATGAATTTAGAGTGTCAGCTGAAAACAAGGCAGGTGTTGGTGCACCATCAGCACCATCCATGGCAGTCAAATACCGTAAGTACTTTTAGCAACATTTTGGGCCGTATAATTGGAAATATACAATATCACATAATTATGTGGATATTTAGTTTAATGTAGTTGATTTTTTTATTAGCAAAATATAGTAATTGATCACATAATGATAGAAATATTATCACTTAGAAGGTCTTTAATAATTTCTATGTCTGAAATGATTGAGCTGAAATTTTATTGAGTTTTAAAGTTAAGACAAGTCACATAAAGATTAGAAACATTTTTTTGACGCAGCCATTCCTATGTTCTGTATTTCACAGAGGAAGTTATTGAATTCATCAAAGAAGTTAAGGATGTTAAAGTGACAAAACTCCCATCCACAGTGACCTTTGAATGTGAGGTTGGGAAATCTGGCATTCAAGTTGAATGGTTAAAGGATGGTGCACCCTTGAAGCGTAGTGCAAAATATGAAATGACCAGTGTAGGAAGTGTCCATAAACTGACCATTAATGATGTTGATGGAACAGATGAAGGAGAATACACCGCTGTTGCCAAGAATTCCAAATCAACAGGTACATTGACAGTGGCCTCTCCCCCAGAGTTCCACTTGGACAACTTTAAAGACACAATCACATTGAAGGAAGGTCAATCTACATCTGTAGAGATTCCATTCAGTGCCAGTCCTCAGCCTAAGTGCAAGTGGACCTTTGATAAGAGTCCATTGATTGCCTCTAGGAGAATAACTGTTGATACCATCAGAAATATGACCTCAATCTGCTTAGGTCATTGTCAGCCAAGTGATGAAGGAACATATGCCCTTACCCTAGAAAATCCCCATGGAAAGGTCACTATGAGCTTTAAACTCTTTGTCCTTGGACGTCCAAGTGCACCAAGAGATGTTAAGGTGGCAGATGTAGAACAAAATAGTGTCACCTTGAGATGGGGAACACCAGGCAAAGATGGTGGCAGTGACATTTTACACTATGTTATTGAAAAACGTGACCCAATGAGAATGGCCTACACACAAGTAGGAACCACACCATCCTGTGAGTTCAAGGTCACAAGATTGACAGAGGGCAATGAGTATATTTTCCAAGTCAGTGCTGTTAATGCAGTTGGCATTGGGGAAGCAGCTGAATTGTCACACGGTATCACAGCCAAGAGCAAATATGGTGAGTACAGATAGATTTCAGAAAAAATAATAATTTCTGAGGTTTTTTTTTTACCAAGTGTAGTATATAAGGTTTGAAAATTGATCTATATGATATGGAATTCTTCTATGATTCACAGTTAAAGCTGATTTTTTCATATTATATTAAATGTTCAAGTTTGTAAAAAGATCACGTAAAATGATGGCTACAATTTGATGCAAAAATCTGTGAATATCTTCTAGAATACAGCTTTCTATAATTTTCTTACTGGTAATGTACAAGTCTTAACAGAAAGTTTAGTTATAGTGATAAGGTAGGTTCTAAAAATAAGGTGTCTAGCTACCATGATTATAGCAAAATCACATTTTTTGAAAAAGAAAGGAAACTGGTGCAAACATTTTTACTGAGTTAGTAATACTAATAGTCTCACTGCATGTACACCTGTTAAATAAACCAGGTGTCAAAATATTTATGATGAATAGAAGCACTTGGCTTTGATGTGAGGCATACCTTTTTGATAAACACAGAGGGAAGAAAATTTGTTTGAAACATGACAGTTTCCAGACAAGGATGATGTATTTAGACAGGAGGAAAACATTGAGAAAATGCTTGTTTATTCTCTTGTGAATTAGAGTATACTGTTCGTGTTGATGGTATCCTTGGTGAAAGATATATAGACCGCAATGAGGTTCTGCTTTGTAATCCTTTAAGGTTTAGTGTTATTTATACTCACCTGGATTTCTCCCAAGTTCCATAAATGAAATTATACTTAAAGGATGTTTTGTCTTGAGTCTAGTCTGTTTTTCGAAAGATTGCATAGTGAAGAAAACTTTGCACAATTTACCTTTGGAATGTGAAACCTCGAAAGAAACATTTCTGAACTGAAATCATATTTTTATTTCATGTTTTTCTTTGCTTTTCTGTATTTTAGTTGTTCCTGGAGCCCCAAGTGCTCCAGAAGTGAGTGAAGTATTTAAAGATTCTATGCTGTTGACATGGCAACCACCACAGAAAGATGGTGGTACTCCAATCACAGGTTACTACATTGAACGCCGCAGTGGCACCACCAAACGCTGGGTCTTTGCAAGCAAAGAACCAGTTAGTGACACAAAGCACAGAGTCAAAGACTTATATGAAGATACAAGTTATGAATTCAGAATTTCAGCAGAAAACAAACAAGGAAATGGTCCCCCTGGTGCACCATCTTTACCAGTTGTGGCTAGAGATCCATGGAATCCACCAGGTGCACCAAAGGTTGTGGAAGCTATTGAAGTGCAGAAGCGTAATGTCACCTTGAAATGGTCACAACCAAGCACTGATGGCGGCTCTCCCATTACTGGTTACGTCATTGAACAGAAGATGGAAGGTGCCTTCAAATGGGTGCAAGCCAATGAAGGAGAAACAGTTGAGACATGCAAATACACTGTGACTGGACTGCAAGAAGGAAACTTCTATGAATTTAGAGTTGCTGCTCAAAACAAGGCTGGTGTTGGAGAATTCAAACAATGTTCTTCCCCAGTTGAAGTGAAGGAGCCCATTGGTACGTTGAAATAAAAGCAATGACATTTATTGCCACTTTGATTACCATTTCAAAGCATCTTCTGACCAGATTCCCCACGCTTTATTCCCATAGAGATTATCAAAATGATATTTTTTCATATTTCCATAAAAAATATCATAATCAATTCGTGTTGTAGAAAGGTCTTCTTACCATTTATGAAAATAAATCTATAAACAATTCTTTAGACACCTTTAGTATCAAAATTGTTTTTGTATCCTTGTATCAATTGGACGATGATGGGTTTTACAAACTTTGTACATTTTTCCATTTTCTCTTCTTTAGTTGGAAAACCACCAAGACTTATCAGTGACGTCACAGATGTCACCATCCTTGCCCCAGAGGTCGCCACCATCGAGTGTGGTGTCAATCCTGGCATGGACAATGCAGAAACACACTGGTACAAGGATGGTAGAGAGGTCCGTCGTGGTAGAAAATATGAAATGCTGTTCTGGGACAATAGGGCCTCCCTTGTCATTAAGGACACAGAACCCAATGATTCCGGCCAATACAAATGTGAAGTGGTCAGTCCACTAGGAAGAGTAGCCTCAACAGGACTTTTGACTGTACACAGTATGTATTCCTTAACTATTCAATGTTTAGTCAGCAGTTATTGAGAAAATTCCAATAAAATAATAGGTTTTTTTTACAAGAACTACCCTGATATATGTATACAGAGAAAGAAAACAGCCATAGTTTTTAAAACCTATTTCTTAGAAAGTACATTAATTTTCAATTATTTTATTTCCTTTTAGGAAAACCATTACTTGACTTTGACAGTCGTTTCAAGGGAACCATTGTTGTGAAAGCAGGTACAACACTTGCTATTCCTGTTGAATACACTGGAACCCCAAATCCAAGTGCCACCTGGTATCTCAACGAGATATCTGTACAGAAGTCAAAGAAGGTCAACTATGACATCACTCATTCTCATGCCAACCTCATGGTTAGAGATATGGGTCGCGACAATGCTGGAATATATAGACTGGAAGTGTCCAACAAAGCTGGCACTGTGTCTGCAAATTTTGATGTCAAATTATTAGGTTGGTTGATACTTTTTCTTTATTCTTTCGAAATTATATCAAATATCAGGACTGCTTTATAAAAAAAAACTTTTTGTCAATAGTTAAAAAAATAATTTAGTGCCTTGCACATGTCTTCATCGTTGCGATTATGTTTGAAAATCTTGTGCAACAAGTAAAGCTTACTACCAGACCGAACATTGTTCATATAAATTCTATAAAGCATTCCTTTA